>QZLH01000173.1:13650-28776 GCA_003833135.1 Oehlia diaphana | reverse complement strand
AAAAAAAAAAAAAAAAAAAAAAAAAAAAAAAAAAAAAAAAAAGAAAAGAAAAAGAAAAAGAAAAAAAAAAATAATATTTATAAAAATAATAATGGATAATTATATAAATATTAGTTTTTTTAAACATTGAATAATTTAATATCTCAATATAATTAAAAAAGATTTTTTTTTTTTTTGAAAAAAAAAAGTGTTTCAGACTTTCGTTTCACACTTTTCAACTACAACAAACTATACAAATTTCGAGTTTTCGAAATTAGAATATAGAATGTTATAAAAAAAACATTCTATATCGCGTTGTTACACGATTCTTTGTTTACCGGTTTTTCATGAAAAAGGAAATAAATATAATTGAAAAACGTTTTTTTTTGTAAAAAAGATGAAATTTATTTAACCAAAAATGATATTAACAAAAATAATTTTTTTTTTTACATAATAGTAAATTTTTAGATCCTTTTTCGCGGATTAACTTTCGACCTTTACGTACCAGCAATTGTCGATCAAGTTTCTTAAATTTTTTTCCTTCTTTACACAGAATTATTGACTGATTGACCCGTGTAATCTTATAATACCTTTTAGTTAAAAAAGCTCATGATAAAAAGATCAAAAAAAGTTAGAAAAAAGTTTCAAAATAGTTTCATTATAGTAAATTTCAAATATTTCATTATTTATTTTTTTTATTTTACCATTTATTAAAAAAAAAAGTCTTAAAATAAAACATGTAAATCTCTCATAATTTTATGATTAAAAATTTTTTTGATTCTTAAAAAAATTTCATAAATTTTTTTTTTTTTTTTTCGTTCATTAAATGATTATTATTTTGATTGGTCGATTGTATCATTTAAACCTATTTTATCTTTTTATTTTTACTGTTTCCTTTATTGGTATAGAATAAATAGTTTTTCTAATTATAAAATTATAATTGTGTTATCTGTTATGTTTGTTCCGTTAAATATACATATTTTAGAACTTATCGGATATCTTCCCCTTTGTAAAACTATGTAAATAACAAATAATTTCTCCTTTTCTAAAATTGTTCAAAATTGTTTATCGTTTGGGTTATTTTGAGATTAACGCGTAAAAAATTTTCACGCGACTTTAATGTTTTATATTTACAAATTAATTCTTCACGTGAATAAATAAATAATTATGTCGGTTCGATTTTGGTTTTCTTCGATTTCATTGATTTCGTTTGATTTCTTTTGATTTCTTTTAATTCCTTACTATAAATAAACTAATTAAATGTTTTTATGCACTAAATAACTGCAAATATTTCTTACAATGTTAATATTACGTATTACTTGGTAAAGAAAGAATAATTGTTTTTTTTTTTAACAATAACCTTTCCCTTCTCAAGATTAAACGAATCATACCTTTTCAACTTTCTCTTTTGTGTCACGCTCATGTGTCACGTTTTTGCTTCTCATTTTTTTTGATTTGAAAGTGAGTTTTGCTCTGTTATAATAAAGAACTTACTATTATTTAGTGTAATAATTGTCCCTATTATCACATACTCCTGTAGATTGTCCTTTCTTTTGTTCCCAATGTCATATTAAAATAATCTAATTGTTCTAATTGTTCTAATTGTTCTAATTATTTTCTAATTATAATTAAATTATTAAATTTCATAATCATGTTATTTTATATACTCTCAACTTTCTAACGTTTATAAAGCCACTTGAATAAAGCCCAACTTCAGGTTAAGTAATTTGTGTCATTTACTCCTTGTTAACAATCACCGTGAAAGTTGCTAATTCTTTAATTGAGAAAGAACCACCCTCGAATTTTTTAGGTAAAGAACTTTGTTGTTAAGTTACTTGCTAAGCTTAAAACTATTAAAGCTACTTTGTTAAGCTTAAAGCTATTAAAACTACTTATTATGCTTAAACAAGCTTAAAAAGTTTAAACCCGGGGAAAGACGATATTGATTATCGAAATTTTCACGTGATCGTGCTCTTTTTTTTTTTTTACATCGATTATAATGATGACTCATTCTCGTTCTTTTAAATCACACGTTAATTCTCTCTTTATTTATTAAAAATGGAAACTACAACCGGTGTAAAAGTTGCGGAAGAACCAAAAAAGGTTTTTTATTCAATTATTATTATTATTATTATTATTAATTATTTCTAATTTTATCTTCTTTCCTCATTTAAAGACTGTTAAAAGAGACGCTTTAAAGTCCATTGAACAAAAGATTCAACAAATATGGGAAAATGAACGTGTTTTTGAAGTTAACGCTCCAACCTTACAAGAAATTTCTGATGATTCTATTTTACATGAAAAATTTCCAAAGTTTATGGGTACTTTAGCTTATCCTTATATGAATGGAAGATTACATTTGGGTCATATGTTTACTATTACAAAAATTGAATTTACAACTGGTTATGAAAGAATGAAAGGCAAAAGAGCTTTATTTCCTTTAGGTTTTCATTGTACTGGTATGCCTATAAAGGTAATGTTTATTTTTTTATTATATATATTTTCTTATTTTCTTATTTTTATATATATTTATATTTCCTTCATAATTTCATATATTTTTTAATTAGGCATGTGCCGATAAATTATCAAGAGAAATTGAAAAATTTGGTCCAAATTTTAAACTTCCAGAGATTGATGAAGGAGTTAAAAGTTTAGATTTGAATTCATCTTCTCATGATCCAACTGGATCATCATCAAAAGTCATGCAAAAAAAAGGAAAAGTTGCATCAAAATCAACTGGTCAAAAATATCAATTTCAAATTATGAAAAGTTCTGGAGTACCTGATGAAGAAATACCAAAATTTGCTGATGCAAAATATTGGGTTTATTATTTTCCTAAATTGGCCATAGTGGGTATCATTAATTATCATATTTTGTAATATTTTATTAATTTTTTAACCATATTTCCATATTCCCATATTTTCATATTTTAACAAAACCTTTTTATATCAATCACAGAAAGATTGCAAATCTATTGGTGCTAAGATTGATTGGCGTCGTTCTTTTATTACAACGGACATTAACCCTTATTATGATTCATTTATTCGATGGCAAATGAATAAATTGAAAGCTCTTAATAAGATTAAATTTGGTGAAAGATACACTATCTATTCTCCTTTTGATAATCAACCTTGTATGGATCATGATCGACAAAGTGGTGAAGGTGTTGGTCCACAAGAGTATACTTGCATCAAACTTAAAGTTTTAGAGTGGAGTAAAAATGCTAAAGAACTTTTTGGTGAAAAACCAGAATTTAAAGATAAAAATCTTTATTTTGTTGCTGCTACTCTCAGACCTGAGACAATGTAGGTTTATATGAAATTCTTTTAAATAATCTCTTTATATTAAATTAAATTTTTTTTTTTTTTTTTTTTTTTAGGTATGGACAAACGAATTGTTACATAGGGACTGAGATAGATTATGGTCTTTTTAAAATTAATGAGACTGATATATTTATTTGTACTTATCGTGCTGCTCGTAATATGGCGTTTCAGGGATATTCTGAAGATCGTGGTAAAGTCAATCAATTGGCTGAAGTTAAAGGATCAGTATTAATCGGAACTAAAGTCAACGCTCCATTGAGTAAATATGAACAAGTTTATATTTTACCAATGGAGAACGTTTTACAAACTAAAGGAACAGGTGTTGTTACATCGGTTCCTTCGGATTCTCCAGATGATTATATAACTCTTATGGATCTTAAGAAAAAAGCTGAATATTATAAAATAGATCCATCATGGGCTAATTATGAACCTGTACCCATTATTCGTACTCCGAATTATGGTGATTTATCTGCTCCAAATGTTTGTGTTCAAAAAAAAATCAATTCTCAAAAGGATCGTGTACAATTGGCTGAAGCTAAAGATATAGTTTATAAGGAAGGATTTTATAATGGCACTATGTTAGTGAGTGATTATGCAGGAAAACCTGTTCAGGAAGTTAAACCATTAATTAGAGATTTGTTAGTTTCCACAAAACAAGGTTTCATATATAACGAACCTGAAAGTCTTGTAATGTCACGTTCTGGTGATGAATGTGTTGTTGCTTTATGTGATCAATGGTATTTGGATTATGGTGAAGAAAACTGGAGGAAATTGGCGGAAAAATGTCTTAGTCAATTGAATACTTATGGTTTAGAAGCACGTCATCAATTCGAGCAGACTCTTGCTTGGTTGAATCAATGGGCTTGTGCTAGAAGTTATGGTTTAGGTTCTAGACTTCCTTGGGATCCTCAATACTTGGTTGAAAGTTTATCAGATTCCACTATTTATATGGCTTATTATACGGTGTCTCATTTATTACATGGTATGTAATATAATTATTCTTTTTATATGATGTATATAAATTAATTTAATTTTTTTCAATTCCTATTAGGTGGGACACTTGATGGTTCAATACCGGGACCTCTTGGTATTAAGGCTTCTGAATTAACGGATGAAGTATGGGATTATATTTTTAATGATGCAACTTATCCAACTTCTTGTTCTATCCCACAAGAAAAACTGGATATACTAAGACGAGAATTCAGATATTTTTATCCTTTAGACCTTCGTGTATCTGGAAAAGATTTAATCCCTAATCATTTAACCTTCTTTATTTATAATCATGTCGCTATATTTCCTGAAAAATACTGGCCAAGAGGTATAAGATCAAATGGTCATTTGCAATTAAATCGAGAGAAGATGAGTAAAAGTACTGGCAATTTTATGAATGGTTGTGACGCTGTTGAAAAATATGGTGCTGATGCAACTCGTGTAACACTTGCTGATGCAGGTGATGCAATTGAGGATGCAAATTTTGAAGAAAGCACTGCAAATGCAGCCATTTTAAGATTGTTTACTTTGAAAGAATGGTGTGAAGTACGTTATTTACATCAAAATCATGAAATTTAAAATTTAATACTAACAAAAATAAAATCTATAGGAACAAGTAAAAAACAAAGATTCCCTTCGTACAGGGTCAGAAAATAATTTTCATGACAGAGTTTTCGAGAATGAGATTAACAAATTAATTGAACAAACAGATAAGTCATATAATGAGTAAGTTTAAGAACATTTATTACATTTATTACATTTATTTAATTTGTCTATCAATTAACCCATTTTCCACTTTATAATTTAGTTCAATGCATCGTGATGCATTGAAATATGGATTTTACGAGTTACAAACAGCTCGTGACTGGTATCGTGAAGCCGTTGTTAATGAGGGAATGTCTAAAGATTTGATTTTACGATGGATTGAAATACAAGCTTTGTTGTTATCACCAATAGCTCCACATTGGTCCGAATATATTTGGAAGGATGTCTTGTCAAAAGTGAGAAAATCATAATTGGATGATATACATTTTTTTTTATAGTTTTACTGATTTAAGTATTACATTATTAGGAAGGTCTTATTGTTAACGCACCTTTCCCAAAACTATCTGCTCCTATTGATGAAGGATTGATTGAAGCAGGAGAATATGTTAGAAAGATGATCAAATCTGTACGTGATCTAGAAATAGCATCACAAAAGAAGAAAAAGAAGGGTAAAGGAGAAAACTTTAATCCTTCTAAACCTAAATCACTTAAATTATTTGTTGCAACACGATTCCCAGAATGGCAAGATTTTGTTGTTGATGCCATAAAACAAAATTATGATGAAGTAAGTTTAAATAAATATATTGTTTATGCAACTTTTATTTTATATTATACAAAATATTTAATATTTTAAATAACAATTTGTAGCAAAATAAAACATATGATGACGTTAAAATTCGAGAAATTTTATCACAAAAAGGCATTTTAAAGAATAAAAAGACGATGCCATTTGTACAAGAATTTAAGAAAAGTGTTGATAAACTTGGTCCGATAGCATTTAATCGAACCTTGTTATTCGATGAATATGATACACTTGTCATGAGTAAAGATTTCATACAAAAGAGTTTAGGGTATAATAAAGTTGATATTTTTAGAGAAAATGAAGCAACAGAAAGTGATGAAAAAATGGCGACTGAAATAGCTGTTCCTGGTGAACCCGGAGTTTTATTTAAGAATATAGAATAATAACAGTATCATGATTTTTTAAAATTTTAATCATGTAATAATTAACATGTAATAATTGTTATCAATGTAATAATAATAAAAAAAAGTCATGTGATAGTAAGATATATAAACGGAATTTCAGTATAGAAGGTATATTATATATAGACTTATCAACTTTAATAACTTTTAATAAAGTTTATTAGCTATTGCTGATTATTGCCATAATTTCATATTTATAGATTAATTATTATTCTTGCCACATATCACATCTTATTTACTAACAATCTACTTCTTATTAAAGACTTATTATCTTTACAGTTTGTATAAAAGAAGATTACATAATCCTCTATTATTATTAATTTAGCAATTGAAAAGTTGCTTACATTCCAAAAAGTTCATAAAGCCTAAGAAACTTATAAATATCAATACAAGAGAAAATGTATCAATAAATATTTTCATTATCTTTAATTTCTTCAGTTCATATGTATTTATATAATAAGAATATTAAAATATATGAAGTACCTTTCACTTCTCATTCATTAGCAGTAGGATGTGTCTTTAATATTAATGGATATATCAGAATTTTAATTTTTTTAAAAAACCTAATATTTGAATTTAATCAATACAACTTCAAATTCAAATCCTTAAAAAGCTGTTAAAAATTTAAAATAGCAAATAATAAATACTTTATAAAACAAATTTTTTAATAATACAGTTTACTCTTACTATAGTGAATCCTATATAATGAATTTTACTATATTAAAATTTATTAATTATATAATATATATACATTTTTCTTTTATTTTTATTGACTAATAAAAATTGGTATAACAAATAAATTGGTAAACTACCTTTAATCACATGATAATTTTGCTAATCATTTTCTAAAATATCACTAAAAATATCTTTTTAATCTACAAGTTTACTTAGAGTAATTTTTAGCTTTTTATATATATTTTTTCAAAATAATGAATTTTGCATTTTTTTTATTTCCAAAATTAATCAGCTATTTTAGAAAATAATTAGCAAAACTGTTATCCTACTTTCTTACCTCTTTGGTTTTCATAATATTTATATGATTAAAGAATTTTCTAAATACTGTTGGGGTAGTTATTAGTTAAATAGCATAGTAAAAATTAACATTTTTTTTTTAATAAAAAAAGTTAAAATATAAGATTTTTAATATTGTACAATATTATATTATAGAATATTAATATTATATAATATAATAATTTATATATAATATTTATTTAAAATACAATTTTTTTGTATAATTTTTTTAATAATAAATACTTTTTTTCAAAATACTCAAGTCTATTTTATTTAAAATTATCAAAAAACATCAAATCTTTAAAATACACAAAAATATAAATTTTTAAAATATATGTATATAAGTTTGAAATAATAAAATTATTATTAGTTTTTTTTAATTGTTGGCAGTATATTTATAAATTATTAAAATAATTAAAGTAATATAAAATATATAAAAATAAAGAACTATAAAATTATTCTAATATTATTAATTCATAAATTACTTATTATATTATTATACCTTATAATACATATATTGTCAAATAATCTATTATGCTAAATAGGTAAATTATAATATAATAAGTTTTCTTAGCCAAGAACCTTGTTTTTTTTGCAAAGATAATTATAAAATAAAATAATTATTAATAGTAATAATATTATTATTATTAATAAATAAATTGTTTAAAAATTAATTAAATATTTCAATTATTCTTATATATATTTTTATTTTAAAGAAATCTTTTAATAATTATTTAAAATATAAAGATTATAATTTCAATTTGAAATAAAATATAAATATCCAACAGTTTTTTTATTTTAATAAAATCTAATAATTAATATTGTATTATAAATTTATTTGTTGTTATTTTACTAGTATAGTAAGGTATTAATAAAAATATTATTTTTTTATAATATAACTAATATTTTTTTTTTTTAGCAGCATATTTGAAATAGATAACATAAATTTATTTACATATATTAAAAGATAAAATAACTAAACTAATTTATTAATACTAAATTATTTATTAGTTAATCATGCATGTACTGTCAATTAGAACTCTAAACTAAAGAAGTAACTGAAGTTCACTTTAAAAATATTTTTTTTTAGAAAAGAACTCCTCTTCCTTGTATCATCAATGTTTAACATTCATCAGTAAATTATTGCAATATATTTATATGATAAATTCAATATACTTGATTTAGATTTTTATTTATAATTTTGAACTGCAAGAGTTTTCCCTCTTTTATTTATTAAATATAATATATTCAGACTAATAGAACTTTAATGTTTAGGCTTTTCAACATTACTTCATATGACAATATTATTTCTGGATTAAAATTTAATATTAATTAATCTCAGGTAAATTATAAGTATATTTAAAATAATTTTTAATAATTAATATTTTATTTCATAAAAGTGAGCTAAAAAGCTATAGAATATCTACTTATTTTTATAAGTGTTAATACTTCATTATCTCTTAATTTCTAATCTTCTTCTAACTTCTAACTTTCTAACTAACTTCATTAACTAAGTCTTATAGCATTACATCATTTAAGCCTTATCATTACATTATTGTACTACTTTTCATTATAATCATGTAAATAAATCCTTTTGTATAATTAATATTTTATTATTAACAGAAAAAAAAAATAAATTTTTTAACTTAATACTAATTTTAATAAATATTATTGTAATAAAATTTTAAAATTTCCAAAAAATAAGTCATAAATTATATTTTTGGAATAAATATGATATAGTAAACATTTCAATTATAATAAATAATGTAATTATATTTACTAATAAAACTAATAAATAAATAAAACTTTTATAATATCTTATTAAAGTTATAAATCAGTAGATATTTTATAAAACTCTGAAAATATTTATATTATAATAAACCTTAAATAATTGAATGGTTAATCCAATCTAAATAAAAATCTTTAAAATCAAAATAAAATAAAGATAGTAAAAATTTAAATTAGAATACTAGTATATAAATTAGCCAAAACATTAAATAATATTAGTAGATTTTTTTCAAATAACTTTACTATAATTCTAGGACTTCTAAGTATGATTATAAAATGCAGTGATAAAGTAATTATAGATAGTTATAATAACTTTAAGTATTGATGGTGATGGATTATAAAAAATCTTTGAAAATTCCATTAAAAGGGAATTTTCCTTTTAATTATATTCAAAAATAATCAACTCAATTGATCTGATTGGCCAAAAATATCCGAAAGTTTCAAAGAGTTTGATAGGTATTAGTTATTTACTGATATAAATGGGTTATCATCCGAAACTAATCTTGTTTTTAGTTACTTAATGTCAAACTATAAAAAAAGGTATGCTCAAAGCTTATAATTCTATTTGACGTTATTGATTGTGATACTTGAGCACAATGATATCACTATCTAATCATTGAAGGCGAGAACGGTCTAAATCAATTACCTAAATTTATATTAATTGATGATATATATATCAAATAACATAATTATACCATAGTTGTATTATTGTAGACTCACATGATCATGGTAAAATATTATTGCGTTATCTGACCAATATATCCAAAATTGAAAAGCATTATCAGAGCATGATCCTACTGGCGGCTGCACGATAAAGTTCGTTTTAAAGGAAATCCGTCAAATAACTGACTCTTTTTATAGATTGCGTCATTTTTTTGATTCCAAATATGTGCTCATATGAATATCACAAGTTCACGAAAAGGTTTACTAATTTATTTAACACTCTCCTTTTCGTAATTATTACTTTTTAATGTATTTCTTTTTTACAAAAATAATCGGTCTTTTTCTAATTGAATTACGATCCACATGAAGGCTCTTAAAAGTCTATTCGATACCGAAATAATCTGGTTTATTTCTTTTCTTCTACTATTCTTGAATTTTCCATATGTTTTAGAAGCAGCAAATCAATTTATTTTGAATCAAGTTGAAAGTGGCGAACCAACAACTGTTTCTTTGAGACATGTATTCCACCACGGTTCCACAAAGTATCCAAATCTATTTCGTCGTATGGACCTAACGGAGACAAAAGTTCGTACTCAAGAACTCGAATCTGGGGCGCCTCTCACATTCACTCTCATGGGTATAAATAGCACCGGTATTGAATATGTGAAAGAAAATGCCGTAAAAGAGTTTAGGGATATGTCGAAAAATAAATTAAAGTCAGCTAAATTGGATTGGAGGGACATACCAAAATATATACCACTTATAAGGCATTGGAAGACTCTCATCAATCTAGCTAAGTTGACATATAATGCTTACGTCAAACCTGAAGACCAAGATTGGTATGATCTCGGTAAAAAATATGGATTGGTGCGTTTTTCCTTTTTTCCTTCTTTTTTTTTTTGGTAAAGGATTCGGTGAAATTTTATCATAAAGCCATTTGTTAATTTAAAATAGAATGATACTTTTGGATGGGATCATGATGGTATCCGAGGTTATGTTTTTGCTTCAAATGATAATAAGACATTAGTCATTTCGATTAAAGGAACTAGTATGGGATTTGGTGCTGGTCCAACTGTAGGCAACGATAAATTTAATGTAAGTCATACTAAGTTTTTTTTCAACGTGATTATTACTTTTATGATTACTGATCATGAAATCTTTTAGGATAATCGGTTGTTTTCGTGTTGTTGTGCGTACGTAGATCGTACATGGTCTTCAGTCTGTCCTTGTTACCTAGATAATTACAGATGTAATCAAGATTGTTTAGAAAAGAGTGTGGACGAAGACGAATTATACTTTACAATTACTTTGGTAAATTTTTTTTTTTTAAAAAAGAAAAAAACTGCATCTTTAAATTATAATTGTATTTAATAATAACTAAACATTATAATCAATATAATCAATTAGAATATGGTTGATAGAATTATGAAAGAATTCCCTAAATCAGTTATATGGATAACAGGACATTCACTTGGCGGAGCACTTTCTTCATTAATAGGACTAACGTATAATATACCCGCAGTAGCGTTTGAATCTCCAGGTGATAGACTGCCAGCACGTAGATTGCATTTACCTCATCCACCCGCATTACCAGCGGATAAAATGAATATTTGGCACCTCGGCCACACGGCAGATCCTATTTTTATGGGTGTTTGTAACGTAAGTGGATTCATGTTTTATAGTTATTTTTGATCGAGATTTATTTTAATATAAATTTTGATAATCTTAGGGAATTCGCAGTTCATGCTACGTGGGTGGATACGCTGTAAGTTACTTTTTAACATTAGTTTGTGATTTTTCATTATTCATTAACTTGCAATTTTTTTTTTTTTTACAGATGGAATCGAAATGTCACGTTGGAGTTACATGTTCTTTTGATTCTGTAGAGAAATTGGGATGGCGTGTTGACATTAGATCACATCGTATTCAGGAAGTTATTGATAAAATATTGAACGTTTGGGAGACTCTTTTC
This sequence comes from Oehlia diaphana, assembly GCA_003833135.1. Classification (NCBI taxonomy): domain Eukaryota; kingdom Fungi; phylum Glomeromycota; class Glomeromycetes; order Glomerales; family Glomeraceae; genus Oehlia; species Oehlia diaphana. Next base: position 17,301 of record QZLH01000173.1, on the reverse strand, counting down.
GGCGATTTTCCTAATTGCTATTCAGATGAAGATGAAAAAGATTGTGTTGATTGTGGTCTTTGGGAATATATTGAAGGCGTTTAAAATAGGAAGTATGTTTATATAGTTTACTTTGAGAGTAAAAAAAACACCCGAACATTTATAGTTTAAATATTATTTATTAGTTTGATTTTATAATTTACAAGGTTATTTCTATTATTTCTAATAAAAGGTACCTTTAATAACTTACTGTATTCATTATTGGAATAGCTTTTTATTATCGCCCAATTATTCTTCACTCGACCATACATCTGGTTGCGTGATTTTTTTTCACCAAAATTTATTTTATTTTATATTATTTTAACTCGGAACATAATTTAAAAAATGAGAAACGTCATAGTAAAAAGATTTGAATTATATCAATAATACTAAGAGTTATATAAGATACTAAAGGTATTCGGAGTTATTAACTAATGATAAATAAAACATTGTTTCTGTAAAAGATGGAATACTTAGAATGTTTAAAAAGTTTGTAAGAAAACAACTGAATAAAAATAGCAATACCTATATTAAAAATTAATATTTATATTAAAATTAATACAACAATTATAATAACATAACAATAAATAAATGCAAATTCGTGCTTCATATCTACAAAATAAAAAAAATAATTGAGCTAGCATTTTGAAACTTCGAATTTTAACTAAACCAACCTAACCTTAACCCCAACCCTAATACTAATACTAATTCTAACACTAATTCTAACCCTAACCTTAACCCTAATCCTAATCCTAATTATAACCCTAATTATAACCCTAATCCTAAACCCTAACTCTAATCTGACTCAATACTTACCCTAATTTAATATTACAAATCTAATGATTCAATATTTCATTATTTCTTTTCTTTTGATTTGGATTCATTGGATATGTAGTATGATTATAGCCATTTCTATTGCATAAATTACATTTTCAACTTATTGGAACTTTATTAGACTGAGTTGAAGTTTGTAAAGGTCCTTTAAATCTTGAAGTTCCAGGTGATCATTCTTTAAGACATCTGATTATAGAATTTCTAATAGTTCTATCATTTTCTTGGTCTACTTCTTCATCTATGATTTGATGTTAACTATTATATACATCTATATATTGTAAATTTATTACTTCCTGGTTTTTATTGTCAATATATTTCTCAAGTAAAGTAATAAAAAATTTATCACAACTTTTGCAAGCAATCTATTTGTCTTGATTGGACAATCTTCATTAGAGCTCTACATAGGTCAAGTCAGGTTAGGTTACCTGATTAACTTGAACTGAAATTTTTTTCAGATTAGGTCAGGTCAGTTAAACCGTTCTGACCCGATCTGATCCATTTAATCTGAAAGTATTTGAATCACTTCAGGTAATTTGGATTACCCAAAATTTTATTATTAATTGGTGATCTGTGAGTCAAGTAGCGAAAATGATAATAAAATTTGACGGAAATTTATTAATTAAAAGCCACATTTCTAAATGTGAAGTTGTTCATAAATTTCACTAGCCAAATGTTTAAATGACGCCATTTTGCTTTAATGAAATGGTTTTTCACAGTTTTCCAACCAATCTCATGCAAAAAAACCATAATGTAATGTTGGAAAAAGTACAATTTCTAAGAGATCTGAGATTGTAAAGACAAAAACTAATTTTATCATACCATATCACTTGAAATGAGTACGAAAAAGACTTGGAATTTGTCAGGTTAGAAGTTATTACAGCATAGTGTACTTATAAAATATATCAAAAATAAAGCAAATATGCATGAAAGTTTAGTGAAATATAAAAAAATTTCCATAATTTGTACTTTTAAAACCTTAGTTTACCTAATAACATAGTAAATGCCACATGCTTCCAAGGTAAACTTTGTCAAAAAAAAGTTTTACGCTTGATGGCTTTGAAAGATAAAAGAGTGACATTTTCTTTATTGTTTGTATTATTTTTAGTAAACTATGCTTTTAGTTTTTGTTATATCAGAAATAATTAAAGTCAGCGTATTACGATAAATTAGCATATGATCTGCGTCAAATTTTATATGTAATTTCTCTAGTTGACTCGCGGATTGTCAATTAATCTTGTTGCATCTATTATATATTGCAGAACCCAATCAGGATCCCACTTACTTCTAATAGAGGTTACTCACAAACTTAAAGTAAAAATTACATGAAAAAATCATAAAAACTGGTTGAATTTATAAAGTAAAATTCTTTATAAATTAAAAAATGTAATTTAATTCCATAGTAAATTTTTTTTATGTAATTGTTAAGTATATGGTAAAATTAAACAATTTTAAAATATAATTTGTAATTATGTAAAATTTATGATTTCGTAAAATTTATTAGTATATACTATCACTGGTAAAAAAATGGTCTATCTTATACATATCCTACACATACCTTACACATATTGGGTACTTAAAATGTAGAAAATCATACATAAATAATACATATATCATATATATATCAGGTACTTATATATATTGTATACCTATCAGGTACCTGATATATGTATGATATATATATTAGTACCTGATATGTATATGATATGTGTATTATTTGTATATGATTTTCTATATTTTAAATACCTGATATGTGTAAGATATGTGTAGGATAAATCATTTTTTTACCAGTGTATTTTTAGCATAAAGTTTATTACACAGACATGTAAAATTTATTATACTATTTTTACAGTCACGGCAAAAGTAATAGCAGTGCGAGTATCACATTTTATTTTAAGTATAAGATCTGCATTTTACCGATCTAAGTTATAATTTAAACACCAATTGAGTCCTTAGGTATCACTTTAAAAAAGAAATAAAAAAAAATTTATAATATTGCTCTTCTACACAATTTACTTTATAAAAAATTTAAGAGTTATATATTCAATAGAAATGTTGCTTAAGTAATTCGATATAAATTTCACTGGTCGAAATCAAAACTTTTGACCGTTAAGAGCTTTCAGCATAAATTTTGCCGATTGGTCATGTGATTCATCACATTTTTTGACCAATGGTAAAAATCGGTAAAATCAATCACAAATCGACTGATACTGATTATTAAACGAAACCTCGTTCAGTCTTTTGGTAAAAAATCGACTTATACTGATTGTTATACAAAAAATGGTTACTTGAGATCGTTCAGTAAAATTTTGCTGATTGGTCATATAAATCGACACATTTTTGCCAAATGGAAAAAATCAAAAAAATATGTTTTTTTTTAATTCGAATTTATACTTGTTTACATTGTTTATATTCAGTGCATAATCATTAACGAAAAATTTTAATTGTAAAAATGAATTTCAACTCATCTTTCATCAAGAAATTATAATAAAAATACTATAAAAGAATCTTTATTTGGAAATTTTGTAAAAATTTTGTAAAAATGAAATTTCGTCTAATAAACGTGTTTCTCGACAAGTAATTATGAAATTTTTTTTTTTTAAAAAAAAATAATAATAATTTGGCCGATTTTTACTAAAAACACTTAATTATTAACAAATTTGAAGTTTGCGATTAATTGGATTAATCGCCAAATATTCAATAGCATTACTCTGAGTAGAAATTCGATATTTTGATGGTATAAATCGACAAAGGATATTATGTACAGGAATAATATAATCGCGGCTTTCATCATAAAATTCA
>QZLH01000172.1:64311-128591 GCA_003833135.1 Oehlia diaphana | reverse complement strand
AAATGACATACTTATAGGCTTAAAGGAAAAAAATGCTTTATTTTTAACGTTGCGAATAATGGGTTTTTACTTTTAGGCTCATAGGAATGTTATTTCTAATGATTGAAAATTTTACTGGACTTCTAGTAAAAAGTTAGCCAAATAGTACAATTTTATGCTAATGGTTTTAGTTTTTACATCATTTTTTAAATATTAGTACTTTACCTTGTCGCGTCTTCAGATTCTGTGCTATTATATATTATAATATATAACTTAACCCCGGTTTTTACTCTACTTTTTACGTGGATTACGAATTAATGATCATTGCCACATAAATTATGATTTAAGCTCTTTGCGAAAAAAAATTTTATTAGAATAACTTCATTTTTCATAAAATTAGATGAGAACTGAATTTTCGGTAAAATTGCAGGCAAATTTGCCTGCAATGTTTTACCGTTTAAGGGATAGTTTTTTTCCGGATTGTAGTGTGACAAAATCTTTGACCTTTATATCACGTGATGCTAATTTTGGAAAAATGATTATTAGCGTCAAAAAAATTTTTTCCCTTGACATTATGGCTCGTCCTACAGAGGAACGCGATCAAGACTATATCGGTAACCTTGATGAACGTTATACTGAAGCTCTGGTTGGGAGTTAATGCTTCTGGCAGGAGCCGTTAGTAATTTTTTCTCTCTCCGCTCATTTTTATTTTGTTTATTATCGAATATCGAATTCATTTTATATTTAATTTTGTTAAGTCGAAATAGTAAAGGGTATGGGTTTATTTCATATGATAAGTTCGATTCTTCAAATGCGGCAATTGATACAATGAACGTGCAATATCTGAATAAAACAATTACTGTATCATGCGTGTTCAAAAAGGATGGTAAAAGGCAAAAGACATGAAAGTGCTGCAGGTTCGTGTTTTTTCCGAATCGAATGTATTATTTTCAATGGGTGACCATTTTTTTTTTATTGGCATACCCTAGAATGGTTATTGGCAGCCCAAGCGAAGAAAATCAAAGTCTATGTTTGCAGATGTTCGTCTACCTACTATTCCACCTCCAATGATAGGAGTTCGCGCACAGATAAGATACTAGCTTCACCACAACAAATAAATATTGGAATGTCTCGAGTTTTAAGAATCAAGGACTCAGAGCCAAAACAGACGATAGCGCTGCGAAAATATCTTGAAACACTTTGTTTAAACGAACAAATTAAGTCGTGATCTATTACTTCGTCCTGGTATACCACCTCCAATCGTTTCTCCAACACGAAGGATATCATGTGTCAGGGACAAATACACAAACAACAACACAACCATCGCCTAGACTATGATGAACGGAGCGCCAGGAGTTATTTTTATTTGATATGTTTTTTATCAAGAACACGGGGTAAGGAATTTATGTATATAATATTATAATTTATATGCTATATCACTTAATCATATTCATATTTATTTTCACTTTATTATGCGATTTATATGAATAAATATTTTTAGAATGTCATAGAATACTCAATAAATAACAATTCGTAAGTATCACGAATCTTAGTAGTTTTTTTTTAATATTATGGAACGGTTTACTAACTGTTCTTGTTTTTTTTACAGGTTTCGGATGGGCTTTCGAAGATAGGTTTCGGGAGATCCCCTAAAGAAATATACACTAGGAAAACAGAAACCGTTAAAGTCCGTCGCGTTATTTATTTGATTTTTTCTTAATCATCATAGTTTAAATTAAATGTATGAATTCATGTAATGTAAAGTTTTGATATCAAATAAAAGAATTAGAAATTATAATAAATGTATATCAAGATAATAGGAGAAAGATTTAAGGATATGTTCAAGGTAGTATTGGTGGTAGTAATATTGTTTTGGTCGCATTTGGGTTAATAGCACTTTTAATATATAAAACTATTAATTATGGAATTACGAAAAATTGTTGTTAATTAAAAACGGGTATAAATGGATATTGAATTGTCCAAGGTACGCCCAAAGATCGAAAAGGAACGCCCCTTAATTAAAACGATAATATGTAAACCACGTAATAATTATAATTGGCGACTTAATCATTTTTTTTTTCTTTATTCACAAGCCAAATTGTAAGCATTTCCAATAAAAACTTTGCATTACATCGGATTACGATATGGTAAGATCATCTCTAGAATAAAGAGAATAGAGAGATTATATTATAGAAGCTCATTTGTCACGTGATCGAGAAAGGAGAAGGACTAATGAGGAGCGCGAGGAAGCTTAGCACGTGATCGAGAAAGGAAGCGTAAAACGAGAAGATACCAACGAGGAGCGTGAAGTACGTTCGGTAGTTGAGGTGAAGGCTCGGCGCGGTAAGAAATATTCGCTTAGAAGAGCCAAAAAAACTCCAAATCAAATTGCAGCGAGGCTTTCACAAAAGAAGCCAAGTATGCGTCAAAAATATGCATTCCAACTGCTGATCAGAAGCTTTTGCGTCAATTTCGCAACACAATGAACAATCTCAAAAATAACCCAAGTCAAACGTGCAATGAGCGATTCCCTTCTATTATGCTCAGTGCCATCGTTGTCATGCTTGAGAATGACCCTAAAACAATATGGATCCAGGTAGGTATTAATTAGTATATTTTCTATATAACTAAATACTGAATTTCTGAGACTTTAACTGATGTAGAAGAAATGCTGATCGGGCAAGTATTCCCTGTCATTTCGGTATGCATCCTTCCTGGAGGACAGTATGCATATCATGGAAATATTAATTTTCCACAAGATGTGCGGGAATTGAGCGCAACATAATCATGAGAGAATTGACTGGCCGCATAACGAAGTTTCTCCGGTTGATGAGTTTCATACCCTGGATATATAGCAAAGAGCATCTCCTACATTTTATCCTTGGAGGGTCGTGGACCTTAATGAACCCCGGATAAAAGAAATAAAACCGTCGGAATACTTTAAACACCTTTTAGTATAAAGACGGCCGATTTGCTCGTCATCGACGGTGGCGTTACTTTGCCCTAAATTCATTAATGAGACAGAGAGCATCATCAGAAGGTCGCGTATTTGTTCGACAGAATTTAGAGGAAGAGCAACTCGCAGTAGCCGATACTGGATTTAATGCAAAACAATACTCACATAGCAAAGTATTACGGATTGCGTGGTACTATTCAATATTGGATGCGTCGTAGAGCTGAATTAGATAAGATCTCAGGGAATGATTTTCTTTATATTTAGCGCAGATATGCATTGGCAAGACTTACATAATCATGGAAAAAATTCTGTAAACACAGAAACAGTCCAGAGACGCCGACGTAAAGATCTCATAAATAATCTCCATATTGCTGCATGGTTTTTTGAAAAGCGATTTGGGAAGTGTTAATTCCTAAATGGGGATTAGTTGACTGGTAGTATCGATTTGAGTGGCAACATCATGGTAGTGTTCAAGTTCATGGCATTGCCAAGCGAAAAGAAGCACCAGAAATTGATTGGGAAAAGATGAAAAATAAGGATGAAATAATGGAAGAAGTAAAACACTGCTTGAATTCTTTAGTTACAACAATCAATCCCGACCTGCATGCATCTCCTTTTGATCACCACCCATGTCAAAAGCACTCTGAAGACCTTAATGATATGCAGGACTACGTTGAATTGATCGATAATAATGGTTACCTTACTTACCTAACAACTCTCAGAAATGATCCACTTATAAATCCACATGATCGTATTCAATTACAGGGATGGAGGGCAAATGTTGATTTTGATACCCATCCTTATCAAGCAGTATGTTTCGAAGTATGCTAGTGAAGTAGAACCACGGTCCTTAGGGTCCTTGGCCTTCTCAGAAGTATTGGACAAAGCTCATCGTAATGATAACCCCAATGATCCAGCTGTTAAAGCATTCCAAAAGTTGCTCATTCACACAGTCGGAGAACGTGATTTTTCGGCGCAAGAAACTTGTCATCATCTTCAATTACCGCTCTATCATAGTAGCCGAAATTTTGTGTCTAAAACTTAACGTGATAGTAATGAAAATGTTCCAAATAATGAGAAAGAAATCACGACTGGGTTAACGAAAGTTTGCTGAGATATCCTGAAATTGAAGAGGCAGAAAGCTTCATCCAGCAGGCAATTGGTAACAACTAGTATCGACCTTAGAACTCTAATTGAGAAACAAAGAATAATATGTGAAATAGAATCCATAGTACCTTTAAGAATTATTGTCATGGGTACTGCTGGAACCGGCAAATCTTACCTTGTTAATGCTATTCGGGGAAGGTTATATGAGATCGCAAAGGAACATAACTTACATGAGTAGTTGCTCCAACAGGTGTTAACATTGAAGGCAGCACTATACGAATTTTATAATCGATGAAATGAGTATGGGATGACGTCGTTTTCTTGCTATAATTGATTTACGATCGCGGCAAGCATTTCCGGATCACTACAATATTCCCTTTGGTAGCGATCCATAATTCTTGTTGGTGACTTTGGGTAGCTTCCTCCGGTATGTGATGTTCCCAATGTATTCTCAGGACTTTCGAAAATCAGATCATTATCTAAGGCCGTAGTATCTAGTCAATTTCAAGAAATTTATAAACTTGAGGCTATGCTACAACAGGTAACTCGGATAAACAACAACAATTCAGAAATCTCTTATATCACTTACGTATTATTAATGACGCGAATTCCAGAAAATATTCCTGAATCAGAGAGAAAAAACTTCAGATGCCACCAATGTTCTAACAACATGGGTAGAAGTGGATAAAATAAATTTAATAAACTTCGATTATTAAACCAACCGTTACTAAGATTCGTGCGGTACATACGGGTGGATCTGAAGCTTCTAAGGTCGATTCCGAAACTGCAAAAGGAATTGAAGCTGAAATATTATTATGCTGGGAACAATAACAGATATTTTATATAATACCTGAGTTTCATTTGTATAACGGTCCAACTCTTAGGAATATAGACGGGCCTATTGTTCTATAAGACGTATGTGGGAAGATAAAACCGGAAGTTGCTCTCGATTACAATTTCCACTTTCTATTGCGTGGGCCATCACAGATCATAAATTACAAGGTCTGACTTTATCAAAAGCAGTAATAGAAGGAATTTGCGGCTGACTTGTCATTTGTAGCAATTTTCCGTGTTCGTTCTCTTGATGATATTCACTTCAAACACTATAGTTTAAACAGACTTGAGCGTAAAAGGTTGAAAGAGCGAATAGCAGAAGAAACTAGATTAAGTGTAATACCAAATTTTTATTTTGAAAAAAGATTATCAGAATATCTGTGTTACAAAAAAAGGTAATTAGAGCAACTTTTTCTTATGGATAATGCAAATAATTAAAGGTGATACAATTTTTTATGAAGAAACATTTTATGGCAGATTTATTATTTAAAATTCTAGGTTTAATATTTAATTCATATTTTTTTTTTTTTGTTAATATTTGCTTCTTCTAAAGATGTTCGACAAAATTCATGTCAAGTAATAGTACTTTTAACTTTGATATTATCATAATAGCGGTAAATCATTATTGATCTAATGATAAATTTATTTCGGAGTTTTAAAACAAAAATACAAGTAAAATTAAAAAAAAAATCATTTTTCATCTTGAGAAAAAAAAGTCGAGGAGGAAGATGAAGAAAATCAGAGGGAAAGAAAACAGAAAATACAATTAAAAGAAGATCGATTAAATGTAGGAGGATGGAATGCGGTTATTGATGAAAATTGATCAATCTGACGAGAAGCTTCATATAAATGACCTAACAAAAGAAAAAGAAGTCATTGATCTTTTATTTAGTAAATAATTTTTTATTAAATTACCATGAAAGACGACATTTTAAAAGAAAAAGAAGTCATTGGTAGTAAATAATTTTTTTTATCATAATTTACCTTGAAAAATCGTAAGATTTTTATAGGCGCGCGTTCCGCCCGCCAACATTAGTTCTTTTTTTAATTGTGCCTTCCGGTTTCTTTCTCTCTGATTTTCTCCCTCATCCTCTTCTCGAATTTTTTTCCTTAAGAGGACGCGGTGAACGCGAGAGGAGCGCCGATATTTTTTTTTTGTAGACCCGAACAATTCTAACAAAAAAAAAGAAGTCATTGATCTTTTAGTAAATAGTTTTTTATCAAATTACCAATGAAAGAAGACATTTCGAAAGAAAAAGAAGTCAGTGATAATAAATAATTTTTTATCATAAATTACCTAACCGTTGCTTTAAAGAACACGGAAGCGTGTTTGGAAAATAAATGGCGCGCATCAAAACGTTCGCGACGTGCTCAAGAAAATCTTGAGCAAATGATTCTTTTATTTCAAACTTGTATAGTTGTGATAGTTGTGCGGGTAGTTGTTAAAAGAATGTACAGTATATTTAACCACTGTTTAGACCAAGACCTCTATTTATATATAAAATTGCATACTGAATTAGGATCGTGTTTCGTATCAGTTTTGTGTTTTGTTTTGAAGAATTTTGATTCGTAACTAAGGCACGTAACTGACTTAAGACGTAACTGACTTTAACCCACGTGTAATAAATTGCGAATTATGCACATCTGAAATGCGTGTCAGGTTTGACGGTGCAGTATGGCGCAGTAATTTCAAAAAAAATTTGATGTAAAGCTTTCAAATTTACACATTAGATGTATTTTCATATGCTTTACAAAATTCATTTATAAATGGAAGGAGGTTTTGGAAGTAGATTTTGACTTTAGTATATAACAACCGATTTTATCGTCTTTGCCGATCATTTCCAAAATTAGATTTGTCGAAAAAACAGTTTTTGTTAAATAACTCTAAATGCCCATCTAAATCACCTATATTCTCTAAGTAAATTTGAAGATCGGACGAAAATTCATCTAGTTCATGAATTTAAAGGTTTTATTTTAAATAAAAAAAATTGCAATTTAATTTTTTTTTTTTTGGAAAAATAGCTGCGCCACACTGCGCCGTCAACCTACACACAATGTGCAAAATTCATTAGAAGTGACGCGCGTGACGATGACTTAAAAAAAACGAAGTATTAGTATTCGTTACTAAACGTAAAAAAAAATAGTCCATTACTGTCCATATTACAGTTTAACTTCTACCGATATTCGATATACCGATATACTATTAAAAACTTGATATTACCGATAAAATTTTATTTTCCCACTATACGTGAAGACATAAATATAACGATATTTTCTAAAAATTTCATATATATTCCGACATATCGTTATATAAAGGTTTGACCTGTACTTGGGACTGAGTAAGAGGGCGCATTTGGAGAAAAAATATATAATGCATGCACTTAGAAGAGTGCATTTAGAGAGAGTTGGTTGTAAATAAAACTTGAAATACTTATAATAAAAATTTTCTATATCGCATAATGGGGGCCAAATTTCAGAGGGTTTGACCTTATACCCCTTACTATTTATTGCGTGAGGTTTATTATTAGTAGATAATGTATAGAATATATATATAATAATAATAATTAGGTATTATCAATGTGGGTATTTTATTAAATTATTTATCAGTAGAAAGTGGGAGTTATACTGATAAGACCCGCAAAACAAGGTAATCGATTTATTTGGACAGTTATTGAAAATATAATATTAAACTATTATTATTTATTATTTATTATTTATTATTTATTGCTAGTAGAGAAAAACGGTTTAGTATTTTATTTACAAAAATAAAAATTAACAATTATTAAAAAATTTTATTTTTTTTTAAAAATAATAATTTTAAAAACTTTATTAATTCAATAAATTATATATCAATAACAAAAAGAATAAAATAAATTAGTCAATTATAATAATAATAATAATAATAATAATAATAATAAGTTTCATCAAAGTTTCAAACTTTGGACCTTACCAGCCGAAATTTAAAATAAATTTTTTTAATTTTTTTTTTTTAAATTTTAAATTCTTATTCTTCTACTGAATAAAAAGACGCAGCGTAAGTTTCTTGTAATAAAGTATAGAGAAGTATAGTTAAATCAAACAATATTTACTTACTTCGAAGATCGAGTTATTATTTTTCTATGAACCCTCCGGTGCACCACTGGTGTAGAGTAGGGAATGCTTCTATATCTATACCGCAGCGACGGCCTTGGTGAAGGAGGCGGAGAAGGAGGAGGCGATCGTGGAGGAGGAGGTGAAGGAGGTGGCGATGGCATTAAGTTGAATTGGCTTGGTGAAGGAGGGGGGGTTGGGGGAGCAGAATCAGTAGACATTTTTGATAGAAGAAAGAATATTTAATATAATTTTTTTTTTATTTTTTTATTTTTTTAAAAAAAAATAATTTCAGAATTTATTTACATTTATATAAGAAATTTTCGGAATTACATATCCGATTAATTTTTATTGTATAAATTTTTTATTTCATATATATATATATATGTATTATATTGTAAATTTACAATAAATTTTTTATAATATAAATATATATAAGTATAAATCATAATCATTACTATTTATTATAAACAATTACATGTAACATACAATATAATCGTATTTGTACAATAATCTATCTCCCTTATTTTACGACCTGTAACAAAAGTTTGAGTTTTAAATTTTCTAACGATAATACAAAAGATGACATGAAATTGCACAAGTTTCAAAAACTCTTTTTCTTTATTATTTCTGTAAATTATGAAGAACTGACGATTTTCGATCAGCAAGTCAGGCTCGTTATTCTCTAATAAAGATTTTAAAGTATTTGATTTACATAAATAAACGAAATTCATTGATTTGCATTTAATGATAGTATTAAATATGTATGACATAAATTAAAACAGTAATTTGTGTATAAATAAGGTTTGCACACGAGATTTTTGCAGCTTGTAAAATATGTATATTTTTACATTAAAGCTGATGAGAAGATAAGGAAGATTTATTCCTTTATGGCTTTATTGGATGCACAGATTTTGATAATTCTAACTTTAAAATATATAAAAACTTTTTTCATCTGATCAAAAGAAAATAAAGATTATGACTTATATTATTTAATTTAGGTAATTTATTAATAAAATCATTAAAATTTCAGTAGTAAACATACAACTTCATAGAAACGTGCAACTTTATCATATTACATTCAATTTTCCTTTTTTCTATAATTCAAAAATCAATCATTAAACGCCAACATTTATTTTGAACCCCAAATTATTTGTTTACCCTAAATCTTTTTTTAATGATAACCTATTTAAAATAAATACGTTTAAGTTTTCTGGTGACATTTTTTCACGGAGTTTCTAAATAATTATCCAATTTTGGCTTATCATTTATCAAACGAATAATAACATTTAAAATTTTTTCTTTTATTTGTTCGTGAAAAATCAAAATTGGAACAATAATTACAATTTTACTTTTTGTGCGTTCGATTAGGAAATAGATAAACGATCGACATTCTAAATTTTGATTATAACTTTCCCACAAAATGTTACTCAATCAAAATTTTTTCTCATTGAATGACCTGTTACTTTGAAAAATTTACCAAATTTGATATCAATAAAATAAAAACAGGCAATGATCCAATAATCTTGTATAATAACTTGTATGGATGCAAGTGACCCATCCGATGTTTTGATAAAATAGAAGTTTTTTTTTATTTCATTTTATTTTATCTTAAAACTCATTATGTAATTTAAATTACAAAATCGTAGTAATAACAATTAATAAAATACTAATTAAATTAATTAAACTGATTTTGTCAATTTTTTGTTTCCAAGTATGGTAATTTATATATATTTAACTATAAATGATTATGTTTCATGAAAATATTATCATCATTTATAACAATAGAAAAAAGAAAAAAAAAAAAAAAAAATTCTTTTTATTTTTTTCCTCCTCATTTCTAACTTTTCTCCGTTATTTTACCATTGTCTTTACGGTCACATAAATTTTTTTAACATTGTTCTTTATCAAAGTTTTATCAACTATTAAATAAAGCTTAATTTAAACTCATGTCAAATTAAATTATAGGGATCACAGAAATATACGTTCAGTTTGTTTTCTTTAAATTCGAACATTAAATTCTAAATATGTCGTATAGGCAATTAAAATGATCGATTTGAAATAGACTCGTAGTAAAAATCCATTAAAAAAAAAATAAAAAATAATTATTTTCCAAATTAAAAAATGAATCTCAAACAACACTTGCACACTAATTTCACTTTTTCTAAATAAAAATTATTGTACTATTATATTATTAATGAAATTATTAAAAATTATTTGATAATTTCTAAAACGGGGTGCGAAAAAAGAGAATATTTTAATATCCTCTTATCGCACCCCGGAATAAAACTCTTTCAAACCTTGTAGTAAATCGTATTTGATTTACTACATTTCTTAAAATTATTCTAATTCCATGATATTAAATTATTAGATTATAATATCTTTAAAATCTATTACTTTAATTAATAATTGCCCCGTAGGGGCAATGTAGGTACTGCGAGGCCTGTTTACCACGATACATTTCTTAAAATTATTTTAATATTTATTTCCTCATTTGATATTATACAATTTAATTTTATTAACATTGATTTCCTTAAATTGAACGTACAGTATATTGTCAAAAATTCTTCTTTGTAAAATAATATTATTGGTTAAATAAAATAAATCCTAGTTTAATCGGTAAATCGAATTCTTAAATATAACTTCTTTCTTTGTTTTAAAATATTCTCTTTTTATTTTTTTGTCCAACAATTTCTTTGCTATCGCAAAATCTTAGTGTAATATGTCGTCAACCCTGTCATATTATTAGTTCATTTTGTCGTTGTACGATCTGCATCATTTGTCAAAGTTATTGTACAAAAAACTGAATTCAGGAACAATGAATAAACATATAAAGGATTTAAATGATTAGGAACATGATTATTTATCTTATTTTATATAACAGGGTAAACTCCCTTTCGTTTCATTTTTTTATTTGTGTAAAAACCTTGAGTAATAGTTATTACTCAAAGGCATAAAAATTATTAAGTTTATCGTGATAAGAATTTTTTTATCTATTTTTAGTAAATATTTACTGTATATCATCAAAGTCTTTCAAAAAAAAATTGTTCCATTTTTTTTTCATTGATTCATCCCGTGAATATTCTATTTCGACTCAGTATCAACTCATAAAGAATCAACTCATCCTCATAAGAATCAATTACCGGACGCGTCGCTTATTACACAGCATCCCCTTATGGCTTTGATTGTTCTCAACCAGTTTATTTATTGATTTATGGCTTAAAATGGTTTGATTAGAATCTAGATTTCTCATTTATTTACGGCTTTATTCTATTGTAATACAAAGAGATTGCGAAGTGAAATTGAGGGTGAAAAATTGTTTTCACAACTAAGAATTCTTGAATTTACCTTGTTAGAGGCTTTTCTGCCTTCTGAGAAAAATAAAAAGCCGACCATATGATAATGTCAATGCGTAATTATCAACAAGAAATTTTTTTTTTTTAAAAAAAAAAAGAAGGCTGGAAATTTTCAACCGGATAATTTTATTTTCTCGGATATCCGGATGATTGCGGAATAAAAGATCCGGTTAGATCAGAAATCCGGATAATAGAAAATTTAAAATTCATAGTAGTGGCGCAACAATTACGATATCCGGATAACGATTCTATCCTGTTCTATCCAGATCGAAATTTTTATTTAAATTTATGATTGAAATTTTTTATTAAAAGTAATGGGTTATGATGTAATGATTGATATACGCCCCAACAGTAAATACTGAAATAGTATATAAAATTTGACAAAACACATGTCCATTTTCTATTACTACGGAGTTTACATGTTTTTAATATTCTTTTTTACGTTTAGTACTACTTTTTTTTTTTTATTAAAAAAAAGTTGCATACGTGATACGCCTCAGCGTCACAAATTATTGTGGTGATTTACTGAATTAGGTGAAATTAGGATCGTGACCGATTTTACGTTACTGACTAATACGAAACACGATCTTAAATCCTAATTCAGTAAATCACCAAAATCACCATACCCTTTTACAGTTACAAAAAACGAAACGCGATTCTAAATTCACCAGTTACGAATCAACAATCTAAAATTCTTCACACAACTTCCAACTTCACAGAAAAAAAAAAAAAAAAGAAAATACGAAAACGATCCTAATTCAGTAACTTGCAATTTTATTTATAAATAGAGGTCTTGGTCTAAGTCTAAACACTCGTTAAACTTTAAAACTTTTTCGAAACCTTTCCTTTCCTTTCGCGTTGACGTGCAACCTCTCTTTCTTTGGCTTTCACGTTTTTTCTTTTCTTTTCTTTTCTCGTTCCTAAGACCTCTATTTAAATACAAAATTGCAAGTTACTGAATTAAGGACCGTGTTTCGTGAACGTAATAACGTAACTGTAAAAGGGTATGGTGTTTTTAGTGATTTTGTATAGTTGTGCGAGCAGTTTTTGACGAAAAACAGCGGCAGTTGCTGCAAAAAGGGTAAAATAGCAAACTGTCCAACTTTTATTATATGGCTAATTTTTTAAAATTGTGTTAATAGAAACAAGGATAGCAAGTGAAAGAATCATGAAAGCCGAAGATCGAGAGTTTGCACGTCAACGCGCAAAGAAAAGGTGCTTTCGGAATAGTTTTAAATGTTTACAAAGTTGAAATAAAAGAATCATTGTGTTCTCCAAAGCAATGAGGTAATTTATGATAAAAATTATTTATTATCAATGACTTCTTTTTCTTTTGAAATGTTGTCTTTCATGGTAATTTGATAAAAAACTATTTACTAAAATATTAATGACTTCTTTTTCTTTTGTTTTATTACTCACAATAGAAATGCCGCCTAGGAAAGGGACGAAGTTACGTTCGTGATCAAAAAAAAAATAAAAAAATAATATATATCCCATCCTTCAAGGTAATTTATGATAAAAAATTATTTACTATAAATGACTTCTTTAATGTCGTCTTTCATGGTAATTTGATAAACTATTTACTAAAAGATCAATGACTTCTTTTTCTTTTGTTAGGATATTCAAGGCGCATAAAAAAACATTGTCTTCTTAAACAAGTGAAGAAATGTCAAAAAATTGAAATTTATCAATACGCCTTGGTCTTGAACATCGGGAGGAGACAAAGATGTTCCAAGAACACCGCCGGGACCCGTGTCATCACCGTCATAAGAGTAAAAGACAATAACGGTCACGTGAGATTGAAAAGACTCTACGTTTACGTAAAAGAATTCGCCAAAACCCCCCTACCACTGTGAATAATAACGAAATTTCTTTAACTCATGGAGTAGGCTCTGCTTTCACCTAATCTAGGGTTCCTCACATAGTATAGACGAATCACTACGTTAAATCTTCTTTAATTGTATTTTCTGTTTTCTTATCTCCGATTTTCTTCATCTTTTCTTTTCTCATGATTTTTTTTTAATTTTACTCGTATTTTTTTATTTTAAAACTCATTTTTTTTTGGAATAAATTTATCTGACCTCGGTGAATAGAATATGTACATAGATTTTTAGAAGCAAATATTATCATCAAAAAAAACATAAATTTAGATATTAAACTCAGAATTTTATTCATATTATAAAATATGTAAAAGAATAAATCTGTTATATATTATATTCTTCATAAAAAATTGCATCACCTTTAATTATTGTTAAGACCTAAAAAATTATCGAGAATTGAACCAGAAAGTCTAAAAAGCAGATCATTTAGAGATAAAGCATAGGATTTGAAAAATTAAATCTATAAATTAAAAGAAAAGAACAAACCTAAGAGAAGATAGAAAGTGTCATTGTTGGTTATTGATTTAACGCTCCACAAGATATATAAATAACGCACATGATACATTATCATAACTGTAAAGATTCTCAAGGTGTTGCTTCCTTCTAAGATTTCGGCTTAGAAAGTAATTTTTTTTAAAAAAATTCAAAGTTCGAGTATATCGAATTAATTATAATGTATTGATATGATTGCGACACAACAAACTAAAAGAAAAAAGAATTGGTGTATTGACTAGTGAAGGTATAATGATAAAAAAAAAATTGTTTATTCAAGGGAAGATATTCTAATGTAGAAGAAAAAAAAAATATACAAAGAAGATTCATAAGAAAAATCAGATATAACGATCACACCAAGTTTTTTTAATGATAATTGACGGCTATTGACGATGTCATACTGTTAAAGTGGGTATGAACTGTAAGAGCAACATGAATAACAATTAACAATTTCACGCGGTTTTGATGCTTTTGAGCTATAATAATATTAATACGCGAAATTAAATTTATAATACTATAGTGATGATACGATAAAAAAAATTTGGTCAAATTTATTGAGACTTTTTATTGTTATTTTAGTACACTTGTTAGTATAATAAAGAAGGTATAATTTCATAAAAAATATTATCATATATGTTTTTTTTATTAAAAGTGATATGTATTAAAAATACTTTAATGATTTTTAGGAAGGATTACAGCTGAACAGCCAACACTGTTTACACATCCTACAGTGTTTGCGTAAGATCTATTGACAATTGTATCATCAACGTCATTACATAGAATTTGTGAAGGCTGTTGATAGAGTACAGCTTTAAGTCGCATATTGTTTGTCATTGTAAGTTATGAAGAGATCAATTGTGGTTGGCTTGTAGTTAGTTATATAATTATACGATATCTGATATCTGATATACTGTAAATATATTACATACAGTACTTAATTTATAAGATCAGCAGCAATACAATCAAGAATTAAATCGTCATAAGAGGAAAGAAATGAGATCTAAACAGCCGAAATTAAATAATCAAACTTTTCAAACGTTGTATCCAACACATTTGATTTTTATTAATAAAATCTTGATAATATGGTTAAAATGAAGATTATTTAGGAAATCAAGCCGTTGTCTTGCTCTTTCTCTTACAAGCTCAATTATGACAAGTGATTAGGACCATCAATGTACCTAGTACATGAGAGTTTCGTTAAACGAAACAATTTGGACACAAATCACGAGTTAGTGGCTCATTGATTTTTTAAATATGTTACCAGGTTTGTTGCCGCATTCAAATATTATATTTATTGAAGGGATTGATGTGGAACCTTTAGCTTTAATCTTTTATTATTTATTATTTTATTATATTATTTGGTGTACAAATTCTGTCTTACTCGTGAATCTAGTGGAAGCAGTCTTGCTGTAA
Organism: Oehlia diaphana; assembly: GCA_003833135.1. NCBI lineage: Eukaryota > Fungi > Glomeromycota > Glomeromycetes > Glomerales > Glomeraceae > Oehlia > Oehlia diaphana. The sequence continues at coordinate 113,484 of QZLH01000172.1, read as the reverse complement.
TCAACTGCTACAGTTACGGTTGTAGGCATACTCTGGATTTGAGCTGATGAAAGAGCCTAGGTTGGATATATTATTCTTTATAGTATCATAACATATTCGAAAGAGTGCAATTCGAACTATATTTTCTGGAAATTCTATTACATTTACTTAATGTTCGATCATAAACAATATGATAATTGTAAATTTATTAGAACAATTAACTGCAAATATCCAAGTTTATTTTTTTATGTCTATTTTAGTCAACGTCCTTTAAAACCCAATTTCTTAATGATTTGCTTATTCTGTCCAATAAATTGAATTTGATTGTCCTTTAGCCAAGTGTAATTTTTTTTTTGAAACGAAATTGAATAAAAAGTGATATAAACATCTTACCAATCATTAAGATTCCAAAAAAATTATAAATCATATCACCATTTATCGTTATCACTATCTCCGTCAAAATATTCATTTTCATTCCACATTAAAGGTTTTCTACCTCTAAAACCAGCATCTCTAAATTCCTCATCAATTCCATCAAATATACTTTGTAAATTCCCTGGAAGTTCTTGCATTTGAACACTTGGAGCCCCATCTAAAAATCTCAATAATTCATGAACTTCCTGATAAATTTGTTTTAATTCACTTCTTTTATTTAAATCGTCTATCTTTCTTACAAGCGGTGGATGTAATGAAAAATCTGGACCAAAAAAATTATAATAATGAGTCTTTTGTGGTAATTCAGGCTGCAATTCAGTATCAAGTAATATTCCAGTTTCATAAGTCCAACATCTTGCTACATTAGGAATTCTATAACCGCCACCTCCAAGAACTAACAAAGGTATCTGCCAACTTTTTATAAATCTTACGCACTCTCCATGAGCTTTAATACTTATATTAAAACCTCCTAATCTATCTTTTCCGAGAGAATCTGCTCCACATTGTAATACAACAACACTTGGTTGATAATGGTCTCTTACATCCAACATAACATCCTTGAATAATGTAACATAGTTATTATCATCAATTCCATCTTTGAGAGGTACATTTAGAGAAAAGAATTTGCCTAATCCGCAACCAATTTCGCTTGTATTTCCGGTTCCAGGGAAAAAGCTACCATCATACTTATGAAATGATACTGTCATAACTCGATCTGTGGCAAAAAATGCTTCTTGCACACCATCACCATGATGTATATCAATGTCAATATATAAAACGCGTGGATAAAACCTTTTAATGATGAAATACTTTTGAGTAAAATATACAAATTCATTTAAAAAAAAACTTTTTTTTTTTTTTTTTTACGAACCTTAGTAAATGCTGAATCGCCAAAACTATATCATTCACGAAACAAAATCCTGAAGCCTCATACCTTTTCGCATGATGCAATCCTCCACTCCAATTAATACATATATCAGCTCCATCTGATGCTAAATGATGTGCCGCAGCTATTGAAGCACCTGCATATATCTGACAAAAATCATACAATCCCTCGAATATTGGACAATCCGCATTTATGTTGAACCTAGGAAAATCTATAGCGAATTCTTCAGAATTTTCCGGTGTTACTTTTTTTAAGAATTTAATATAATCTATTTCATGAAATTCCATTAATTCATCATCGGTCGCTTTAGGCGGACAATAAACTGTCATTTTTTTATGAAGGCCATAACTTAGAACTAAATTATTCGTTAAAGCCAAACGATGAGGTTTCATTGGATGTTGTAACTGTTTTATAAGAGACATAAAATATTTAAAAATTAACGGTAACATTAAAGCTAGTTTCTAGATAACTTACACCAAAATGAAAGTTTCCGACATCTTTATGGTGAAAATAAGAAACTTTTTGTTTAGAATGTGGTTGTATATGAAAAGTTTCTGGTTGAGTCAGGACAGTTTTATTATTGCTTGGGAGAAAACTGGAAGAACTCATTTTTATGTGCTCAGTAAAATGAAATTATATTTTTTATCGTAGATAAAAATCAAAATGTCGCGTTAAAAGAAATGTCGCGTTTAAAAAGCGTTAAACTAGTTAGGTAATAATATCATACACCCGAATTACTAAATTAGGCTACAAGTCTAGGATTAAACAGCAGCCCGGATTTATTTGTCGGGTCAAGCCACAAACTTTGTACATAACCTATTTTTATTTTTTTTGTAGATCTGCTTTGCTTCAATTCCCGTAATCCCGTTCTTAGTTGAATAAAAACAAATCTCTTTCCAAAAATGAGCCTTGATCTCACTCATCTCTTTGTAACAAGTTTCCACACGAATCACTTTATTACACACGGAAACATATTCTATGCAAGCCTCTTTAACCTAAGCCTTAATAAGCCCTAATAGGTCATTTCAGGCTTATCGTTAACTGATAAATCTATCCCGTTGGTGATCATGAAGTGTTATATTTTGCAATATCTATACTTTATTTTATTTCGATTATGTTAACAACTTTTCACCGTTTCATCGGGAATAAATATAGTGGATTTGTGTGATGTAAACAAATCATGATTATCATGAGATTTATTTATACATAAAAATCTTTTAATCTATTTCAAACGGGAATGTACAATAGTACACAAACCAATTAGGTAACCTTTTGCGTGTAATTTTTGTCGCTGCGCAACACGGCATCAAAATTTCGGAAGTTCCCATAATTCCTATTTGATATGGCGTGAAGTTCATGTGATATCTGAAGACGTAATTTTAGTTTTTAGACGAGTTGGTGAAAATGATGTCAAAAAAACGTGCAAAAAGGTTTTATTTTCTCCTTTTGCGTTTCGGTAGGCGTGTTTCGTGCTTTGTTAGTTGCTCCCGATGCTCCCGATGCTCCCGAATCCCGATAACAATTTTATTTCTCACGATCGTACTGATTGCGCTAATAACTGATTATCGAAAGTAAAACGTGTTATAACATGTTTATTTTTGCACATTACGCATTATGTATTTATAGCCCTACATAGCGTCGTAGCCATTTTTTTTTTCTTTTTTCTATCAATTAAAACCCCCCTTTCCGTTTAACATGTAAGATCCTTCCGTCATTTAAGATCCTTCCGTCATCTAAGACTTTCCGTCATCTAGGACCTTCCGTCTTAAAGAAATCTTTCCTTCATTAAAGACCCCCCCCCCCCCCTTCGTCATTCAAGACCTTTCCGTCATTTAAAAAAATTTTTGTTGAAATTTTTCTTCTCACACGAAACGACATTTTGAACATTTTTGGTGGTATGTATGTTTGTATGTACTAACCATGTATAAAATTATCGGAATAATCATTAAAAATTATTTCTTTCGTTTTTTAGATTGAAATTCTATCTTTTAATAATTCTTTTCGCACAATAAAAGTTAAGGCTAAAGAAAACCGAAGTATGTATATAAGTCACATTGTATTAAATTATCAAGGATTAATTTGGTAAAAATTTATTTCTTTTGTTTTTTAGATAAACGAAACTCTACACCCTACAAAATATAATTATGAAATATCCTGAAATTATTCGATAAGAAGCTTTATTTTAATGCGTAATATGATAAATGTGTAAAATTGCTGTTTTTTTTACAAGTAACATACATGTGTGTAATTACGCTTTTAATTAATATTATAATTCTTATTACTTCAAAATTAATATAATATAATAATTCTTAAACATAGTTAGGAAATTAACATGCTAAATTCAAAAATTTCAAAATAGGACATTTAATATTTGTTATGCATTATCTTCATTTACTTTCTTATATTTGTCTTTAAATTCAATTATTCATGTTTAATCATCATATTATTTTTACATATCATACATACCCTTTCATAAGCCTTATATTAGATCTAATATTGTATCAAATTAATTTTTTTAAATCATGTAAATACAAAATCATTCTTACGCAATTATAATAAATTCAACATGTCCTATAGGGCCAAATTTTAATATATTTTTTTCGAAATATAAACGAATTTATTTTATAATTTTATAGAGACTTTATTTAAGAAAAAAAAAATAATATAAATTTTTTTTTTCAAATAACTTTATCGTATACTGAGAAAAGATAAATTGTCGTGATTTTTTTTTAAATTTACTCTCACAATTTACTGTCTTTTTGGATTTTCTGGAAATTCCGAATTCATTCACGATGGTCTTTCAGGTCTTAGCAAATATGATAAAACATTTTTTTTTTTGTGTAATATAAGATCATCGTTAAAAAAAATATCTCTGTCATGTTATAACGTCTATTCGAAAGTCTGATGTATTTCGCGACGATTTTAAAAGATCGCTATCTAATGTGTGCACGTTAAAGATGGAACGATAATAAATTCTTTAACAATAATATTTTATCTTGAGAAAATATTTTACTACACTCACGTTTGAATTCTTGATACAAGAGTATGTATGGCATATAATCATGATTTGTTTATATCCCGTTTATCCATAAGATCGATCAGCAACTGTTATCGTGATCGAAATATTACAAATAAAAAAATGTTCACCCAACGGGGATAAATTAATCAGTTGACGATAAGTTTGGGGCTTGCATATTCCAATTTAGAATGTTTCCGTGTGCCATAAAGTGATTCGTGTGAAATTTTGTTACAGAGATGAAGTTCACATCTACGAAATTAATGACCATTTCGGGAAAAGTTTCAACTAAGGAACGTGGAATTGAATGTACAAAGTTTGTGGCACGGACGGGCGCGCAAATAAATTCCGTCAGTAATTTTAGATTGTGATACATTAGTCCGAAGTGTACCTTAATAAATGTTGGAAAATTCTTTCCTATACAAGTCAAGTCGTCGACAAATAACACGTAATTAACGCGAGAGTTGTATATTAATATAATATGCAATTATATAAAATAGATAAGCATATACTTTCTTACAAGCTTCTTTACATTACATCTTTTTTACACACGTTATCTAATGTTTATAATTGACACGGATCATTCTTAATTTCAAATACTGGTTGAGAAAATAATTGTCCGTGCAAATTTTTTTAAAATTACCTCGCTCTTAAAGTGAATATTCGCCATGACCTAACAAAGTAATAGCTGAACATATATTTTAATACCCTATATCTTATTTAATTATGCTATACCAAACTAAACCAATAATTCTACATTTCTATAGTAGTATCTTTATTTTAAAAATTATGAATAATATTTTTGTGTATTTAAAACGTAATTAACGTAATGGATGTACCAAACGAGAACGCTAATAATAAAAAACACAATCTTGAATTAACTACAAGCCTTGATATTTGTAAAGGACCTGGATGTCGATGAGTTTTCTGTTAGAGCGAGCATTTCACCTGCAAAAGAATAACACTATATTGCAAATAATTAGGATGCGAAAAGGATGAGCCTGTTTAAACATATGAAGGTTTACAAAAGAAGAAAGGAAACGAATTTTACGTCAAAGTGATATTGCGTAACGTTTAGGAATCAAAATCGCGTAAACTGACGGCTATACAACATTAATATGTCTGAATCTGGTTATTCTTTAGGTTATACCTTAGTCCAACGACTTCAGAATCAAAGGAATACTTAAAGGTGAAACCTTTTGTGATTTATCTATGGACCGTGAAAATCAAACGGAAAAGTTTGACAACCAGAAATAATTCCTACTATTAAGGATCAAACTTTAGAGTTCGTTAGAAGTGTTAAAACTTCAAAAAAATCTGATAAATCTTAATATCTAAAAGCCTAGATCTAGATTGCAATTACTGCACTCGTTCACCTGTCTAATCTAAAACCGCAGACAAATATCGCTAAAATATCTCAGAAATCTTTGTGGTAATCAAAATCTCAGAAAGATATAGTAAGCGAGCGAGATAAAGATTTCAAATTTAAGAGCAAAGATCGGGATGGTCTGGTAACGCGAAACAAAAAAGAATGGAGCCCTAGAAATAATAATTTTCAACAATGATAAGGCTTCAAGTCCCAGTAAGGTCAAAAAGAAACACACATATTTAATTGATCCAAAAACTCAAGCGTTAAAGTCAATTGTCATGAGGTAAGTTCAGAAACCTCGAAGTTGGACGAAGTCAGATCAAGAATCATGTCAATTGTGATAAGGGAAAACCAGTGGATTTGGGTGAACTCATAGGGAAGCCAATTCTAATATTTCGAAGGTACCGAAAGACTTAAATTAATACAGTAGAGTTCTAAATGAAAATTTGAATAATACAGTTATTAAATTCATGTTTATTAGTCAATCAGCATTGATGCAAAGATGGAAGCATTCAATAAGTCAAAAGAAATTTACATAAGAATAGAATTAAGCATATATCCAATTAATCCCATTTTCCAGCATACCATTTCAACATTTCATCAAGGTTTTTATATACATGTAAGTTGTAACAGGATCAGCTGATAGTACAATAAAAAGTATGCGATATATAGAGGTTATTGGGTATACATAATTTCATGAACGTGGAGGAATTATAGTTAATTGAAAATTATCTGATGCTAACGATTGTAGTATTGTATATGGGATTATTGAAAAGAAGGTAAGGTTTTTTTTAGAAAATTTTCAAATTTTGATGAGGAAGTATCAATTTTTTAATTCGTTTTTCTTTGATTGTTTAGTTGTATAGCTGTATTGAAAAGTCATGTTAGCAAAGTTTCCAATGATGGTAAATATCTATTAAAAGGGATCCATAAGAATTAAAACTGAAATAGAACTGTTTGAAATTCAACGTGCAAAACTTCACACGTGACCAATTTTCCGCACATTGCGCACATAGAATTTGATTGGTATATATTTAATCAGAAACAAACATTAAATATGTTATTCTTATAACATAAGAAATTTACAAGCTAATAGGCTAGGTCCAATTAATTTAGCATAATCAACTCCTCAGAGGAATCCGTGAATTCGTTGATATCTAGAGTCAATGGGAGATTAGAATAGTTTTATATTACTAGGAAATGTTTATTAAAAATAAAAGATGATGAAAATTGGGGGAAGAAGAAGGAATGAAAATAAAGAAGGGGGGATGAAGATTAAGGACGAAATTTACAAGACCAAGAAAAGATCAAGGTAAAGCCCATAGAGAAAAGGATAAAAAGAAAAAAGTACGTTCACAAACTGGAAGAACTTAAAGACTTAAAAAGAAAAAAGGAAAATTAGAAACAAAGGGTAAAAAATAAAAATAAAATTCAGAATAAAAAGAAGTACCTTTGTCGCAAAACTGAAGAACCTAGAGACCAAAAGAAGGAAAAAAAATTAGGAACAAGAAACACGAAACAAAAAAAAAAGAAATAAGGAGGAAACATGCCTTTGATTGCAGAACCGAAGAAATAATAAGAAGGAAATGTACCTTTGATGAGTATGAAGTCCTAAAGAAAGAAAAGAAATCAACAACGAGAAGCGAAAAGAAAAAAGAAGGAAACAATTCTTTTGCTGCAGAACCGAAGAACATAATGACATAAAAAGAAAGAAAACTAAAAACGAACTGTTAAAAAATAAAAACGAGAAAAAAATACCCAAGAAAAATGTCAAAACGTGATGATCGATTTTATCAGGCGTGACGAAGTGACATAATCAAATGGCGATCAAATCGTCTAGTGCATAGCAATAGACAATTAATTCGATTTTTTTGATCCAAGAAAATTTTCTAAAAGATCAATATTAAACTGAGAATATTCTGAATATTCTAAAATTATTTAATTTCGTTCAGTTCGTTTAATTCAAACAGTAATTAAATTATATATTTAGGAACGAATGTACCATCACGGAATTTTACTTCAGTTCTTTGGCATGCAAATTTTACATAATACTCTAGTACCGTATAGCACTGCCTAAAATACCCCAAATCTATATCAATTTCAGCGATTTAAAAATTGAATTATGCCCGTGGGTATTTTATTAGGGTATTTTATCATAGGGGATATTGTATTACTGTACACAACCGTTCTCAATTTTAAACAAACATTTTTTTAAATTAATTTTACACTTTTTTTGGTGTTGGATCTTTTTTCTTCACACAGACTGATACAGCTAAGCAACGATTTCGTGAAAAACGAACCGATTTCTAACATCTCGTTTGCAACCACTTGATGTGTCACTAAATAGATCTTTTAAGTCAAAGGTAATTATTTTACCGTACAGTAACTTAAATAATTAAATAATTTATTGAATTAACTAATTTTTTTAAAATTGGGTACGAAATATTTATAACAACTGGACGAGTGAAGCTATTAAAGATTATACATCATCTGGAAAATCAAAAGACCATCTTACTCACTTGTAGCAAGATGGTAATAGAAGGTTGGGATGATTAGGCGGTCGTTCAAGTGTTGTGGCGTTTCAAATGCTATGTATGGGACAGAAGATACTTTAATTTTGATCGATTAGAAAATAGGGTAATAGAGAAGATCTTGGAAGGGAAGTTGAAGGCAAGAGAAACGAAAATGATTCAGATTATGATAAAAGTGAATCAGAAGAAAGTGGCGAAAGTGAAATAGAAGACAGTGATGAAAGCGAATCAGGAGATAGTAATGAAAGTTAATCAGGAGATAGAATGAAAGTGATAGTAATGAAAATGAAGCAGACTGTAATTCAGGATTGGATAGTTCAGCTAATGTCTTTATGCATGCTGTTGTGGTAATAATGTATTATGTAATAAAATAAAGGTTTTTTGACTGATTGAAATTCGTATATTACCGTATTAAAATAACAGTTTAAAAAAATTTTGTTTTTATTGGCAAGACAATGTTATTGATAATTTGGGTTTAAAATTTTTAATAACTCCTCATTTAAGCAATACAGTTTGGTAAATTAGGTAACACAAATTAATTTATCATTTATTTAAGTTACGCAATTAAGTAATAAAGTTACAAGTATGATAATACCCGGGTCTAAATCAAAAATTTTTTTTTTTTTTTGTCTAATAAAATATCCCGGTTATATTACTATGGGGTACGCGGAAAACGCGGAAAAGGGGATCTTTTACGGTACTATACTATAGCGTAATAAATTGACACTTCTGAATTTCCTGTTTTAGGCACAAACCGGAACAAATGATAATGATAACAGGCATGAAAACATAAAATTCACGCGGCAATTATTATATTTTAACAATATAAATAAAAAAATTTCAAATTTCGGTTTGTATGTTGGTTTATAGGTGACAGCCACCATAGGTGGTTTTTTTTTTGATCTATAAAATATATTATATGTCTCGTGACTATTAGTGTAACCTTGATTAATATAAAAAACCCATAAATACTATACTGTCGCGTATCGTATTTCCCAAGGCGCTGTAGGTACTATTTAACTCTTTTAACGCGTAATAACAGTTAGCTGTTTCGCGTGTCAATTGTCAAAACGACCTTTATTCAACAATATAGAAACAAATAAGCTTCAATGTATTTAATTTATTAAATTAAAATACATATTTATCATTATATGTGTAAATATATATTTCTTAATAAAAAAATAATTATGTTTATAGAAAATGTCGGCTTTGCGTAAAAGGACTAAAAGAACCTCTATATCAAATCAAGTCATTTCGACTTATAACCTACGTCCCAGAACTAGATCTGCATCAATTATTATACCACCAAATTCGTCGAAATCACCTTCTGTACAAAAAAAACAGACTAAAAGTAATTCACGAAAAAAAAATGTATCAAAGAGCAATTTAAATAATTTAATAATTTTATTTAATAAAAGATAACCAAAAAAATGTATTACTATTATTTATTAGAATGTAGATAATACGCAACAATTACCTAGTGATCGATTCATAATGCCAAGTCCGAAAAGATTTACTGATGATTTTAATGAATTGGATACTGATGTGGATTTCTTGAGACTTGATGAATTAGAACTTTATGAATTAGAATTATTTAAAGATGAAAATGTTGGCGGGAGTATGTATTGATGCATAAATAATTTTAATCAAGTGAATTTAGTTAAAATGATATGATTTATCAATTCATAGCGAGTGAACGTTGTCCGTTCTGTAATGCTACTTTACCTATTTTAATGTCTGATAGATTGAAATCAGCATCAGAGCTTATCAAACAAGGTATTTGGAATTATATTTATTTATTTTTAAGAAAAAAACATTTATTATTTACTAATAGTAAATATTTTAGGGAAGATTCCAGCATCAGAATTCTGTTTTATTCATTTTGCAGAGATATCAGTCACTTCAGATGGCGTAGCAAATAATTACCCTTCTGTAATTAATTTTGAAGAATTGCCAGATCGTATTCATAAGCTTAAAAATAATCTCTTGGAAATCATTGATGGTACTGCCGATAGTTATTATCGTGACTGCGCATTAAAATATTATAAGAAGAATGGACGAAAGTCTGCATCCCCATTGGGGCTACTTAACCGATTTGAAGAATTAAGAGTAAGTTATTTTGCGTTGAATTTTTATTTAATTTAATTAATAATTAATAATTTAATGAATTTTATAAATTAGGCGGGGTATTATGGAACAAAAGGAGCTCTTATAATTTCAGATATTTTAATGAAGTTATTTTTAAATACTCATATTCTTACATCAGAAAATACCGCTCCATTGAAACCAGCAGATTATATGATGGAAGTTCTTATTCCTGAAACGGCGATGAGGTTAATATATGAAGACATTGGTGGTGATGGATCTTTGGAAACTGCACGGAAAATATTGGTATCTAGTAGTAATTTTGGTGACTGGGTGCACAATGATGGTGATGTGTAAACTTAGTTACTCCTCATCCGCCGTAGTATGCGAAATTATGATAACTAGAATTTAGTTAATATAATTAGATTCATGTACAATAAAACGTGCGTGAATAGCTTCATAGTATCAAAGAATAAAATTAATTAATGAGGAAATGGGGATTTGATCCTTTGGAATGAGATGTTTTAAGTGCCAACAAGAAAGACTAACTTTTTTATCCTTCAGGTTTGTGATGCCAAAGTTTGGTTGTGCCATTGGCTTCAGATGTTGACCAGATCACGTGCAATTAACATGTTAACATCCATTTCTAGAGAATAAAAAGAATAAAAGAAACCAGAGTTATGAAGAATCACCCAAATAACAAAAAAGTGAAATTTCATGTCTCTAAGTATCACAACTTGAATCTTTCCGCTTAAAAGTGAACCACCTAATAAAATTAAGACAGAAAAAAAATAAATGCTGGAACGTATCCAGCGATCCATGGCCCAATAAAAAGTACATTAATGGATTTTTTCTCTTCCCCTTAGTTTTTACTTGTATGCTAACTGTTGTGCCGTCATAGAATGATAATTCGCTAAAAATTTCTCTGAATAATAAATTTCTGTCATAATTGATCAAGATGAAGAACAATTCACAGTTCTCGCCTAACATTAGCGTGTTTTTTCCTGCAATTTATTCAAATATTTTTTATTTTATAATAAACCGCATTTTTTTCACCAGAAAAACCAATAAAATTCAATGGTAAATTTTATAAAATAAAAAGGAATCATGATAGATATAAGTTTGCACTTTTTTTTTCTTAAATAAATAACGTTGATATTATTTTATTATAATTTATTTATATATTATTTAATAAATAAAATTATTTTTCTATCTTTCGAATCGTACAGGCAACCCGAAATCCTTTTGGAGCCACCATACTAAATAAATTGATTCAATCTATATTAATATTCTTATTTATATAAATAAAAGAACCAAATTCATAACACTTACTGGTCATAATGTTCTTGAAGAGTGCCACCCGCCATTATTACTATATCACCATGATTTAAGTTTAATGATAATTCAGGACCATTTCGCCTCATAATGGGAAATGTTGGTGTGTAATCACCTTTTTCATCATTTTTGCTAGATTTAGCTTCTTCGACTTTTTTTTTTAGTTTACGGCGAACTTTCATTTCTGCAGGAGATCCAAGTGATAGGCTAACTATTATCGGACCAACACCTTTTTCTCCATCATCGTGCCAGGACATTCTTTGCCCCTCCATGTATATAGCTACTAACATTTGATTAAAATCATGACTAACTTCTGGAACGAAGTTCTCGATGATTTTTTTAACATAATCAAGAGTATCATTACATACTTTCGGAGCGTCTTTCCATGGCACAGTATTTAATTCAAGGGCAAATCTATAATGTTCACCTACGTTCAACGTAAACTGTCTAGCAAATAATCGAGTTTCGAGTTTAGATTTTATAAGATGCCTTTTTAATTGTTCGTTGTCTATCTCTTGAAAATTTTTCAGTAAAATATCAGGCATCCCATTACATATTTCATTAGATACAAAATGAAATATTCTGTTGTCATTCGGAAAATTATATTTCATCAAAATTGCTCCGTTTGACAAAATTGTTCGCTCCCGAGTTATATTACTGCCATTTAATATAGACCCTTCACAGTCTGTGGCAGGGCCAGTAAAAACAAGTCGATGTGGATCGGCTAGCATAGATTTATCCAAAATCGTTTTAAGACCTGGTAGAGTTTTCTATTTTATGATGAAAATAATTAATAAAAATTCAATAAAAAAGAAATTGTTTCACTGAATAATAAAATCAATACTTACATGGCAGTTCATGCATTCCCAGCAGCTCCATTTAACACGACATGAAACTCTTCCACATCTTAAACAGTGATATCCTTTCCAATGCATTAAAGAATAAGCACCAATATTATTATGTCCAATCGGAGGAGAAGGAATAATACTAAACGGGAGCGGTCTTGATAGAATTTCCTCCGAAATAAACCCAGGAACTAAAAATTTCGGGTTAAAAGAAAGGTCTTGTGGCGCGTTTTCCCAACTCCTTTTAACAGAATTCCATATCTAGACAATATTTTAAATTATCTTTATTTTAATAATAGAAAATATGGGTGAAAATGCGATTAATATATATACCTTCCAAAAAGATTTGCATGAGCTTTCTAAGCACATCCATGAATTATAAATTGGAAAAAATTGTTGATTACATGTATTACAAGTGTCGGAGTCTATTTCCATATTTTCATTATCATCGGACTTTGGATCATCTAAATCCATTTTATTTATCTCCGCAGGGTCTTCCCACCAAGGAAAAAACTCTTGAGTATCTATCCATTCAAAGCGGAATTTCCAACGAATAAACGGTTTCGATTTCGATTTAGATTTATGTTTTTTAGTTTTTGCTACTGGAATGTTGTCTATTAAAGCCTCTTCGTCGATTAAAGCATCTTCGTTTAAAGCCTCTTCGTCGTTTAAATTTTCACCGTCTTCAAGTTCCGCCTGTAATTAGCTAATGTGTTATATTTGAAATCATAATTTCATAACTTTCAAATTGGTAAATAATTATGCAAACCCATGCATGTGTGATTAAATAAAATCTATCATAAATAACATAAAATAAAGTGTTTAGTTCGATTGTATTAATATTTATTCTTATATAAAATACTTAATAAGACTTACCCGAGTACGCAATATCGCGCAGGAACTTTGAACTTCTTAATTGAACATTTACTGCCAATAATTATTGCTAACGGTTGTTTGTTGTAATAATTATTCAACAAGGATTTGACCGAATTATCGGTAGGTGATTGAGATTTAGCGAGTTCATACTTGTCATTCTGTTTAATACTCTTTCCTCCTCTGAAAATAAATATTGAATTTCAACCAAAACCAACGTTTTATATTAATAATCTTATCCAATATTTTACTTAAACAAATCATAAATTTAAAAAAAATCTACCCATGTGATATTATTACGCGCCCGTTACAGACATCTCTCTTTGCTCCAAACCCATCAACAAGGTACGCGTATACTGCATTATCTTTATGGTATACTCCACCCTGATACGCTCTAAAATAAGCTAATGTCTCACATAACTCTTGTCGTGTCTTTTAAAAACAATATAAATTAATTGAATAATCAAATCTTTATTTGAAGAACAAAAAAAGGTAAAGCTACGATATACCTCAGCCCAAACCTTAGGTCGATGAACATTTACGGGGGAATGAAGCGTTACTTTATTTGTTACATCATTATCTTCTGGAAGTGGATGTACCGATATCTTGACCTCCTCTTGGACAACTTGGACATTAGAACTTGCAATTTGTTCCATAGTTCCTTCAACGTTATTTTTTTTTATTACAGTAAAAACAATGGGTTTTCTATTATAGCAGTTATTGAAAAGCGAAGTATGAAATCAACTATCTTTAAGAACGAGGGTGGATAGGGAGAGTTCCTTATATACTCTACTCAGAGTGCATTGCTTCTATAATATGCGGGTTGGGCAATACTCGATATTTTGCATCAGTTGCACAACATAAAACACGATCAAGATGACCAACGTCTGATCCGAAAAGATAATCATCAGCTTTAAGTATATTAATGAGATTATTTTCAAGAAGACAGAATCTACAATCTACATTCTACAATCAAAATTTTATTTCACAGTGAAGTCTACAATCTACAAAGTAATTTTGAAATTATTATTATATTAAAAATCACATGATTGTGAGTAATTCAAAATTATCGTACCATGCATGCATGCCCTTGCATGTAATTCATTTTTTCTAAAATTAAATAATATTTATATTAGTCATCAACTTACTAACTTTCATAATCATTTTCTCACCATCCAGTGATCAGATTGAAATAAAAAATACCATCTATATAAATAAAATAGATCCCGAATAAAATTAAATCCATAACAATCTACTTATAAATTTTATTAGCAAAAACAAAATCAATGTTCTAAAGGTTAATTTAGTATTATAAAACTTTTAAACTCAAATCGGGAAGTTCTAATCCTATATTCAAAATAACTCTCCAGGAACTACAAAAATTGAGTAAACATAAAGGAATTGATATATTAGGAACAGGAAATTTTAATTGTCTTATATAATAATACAACAGGTATACTCTCCTTTTCAAAGTTAAGATTTTCGTTCATTTTTATTTGTGTAAACATTTGAAATTTATGAAAAAAAAGCCCCGGTGCATATAAAATAAAATATATTATTTTAGTAAAGGAAAAAGCATTTCATTAAATTAAGGGACCCGTAAAATTAAATGTTCAATCGATTGTAAAAAAATATAAGCGTTTAATGCACAATCTGGTGTAAAGAAGTTGGTGTTTGACGCCTTAATTTAAGACTTACCGAAAACCAATGAAATTTATGTTAAAAAGAAATACCTTAATTAAATTTATTTTATTTGACTAATAAAGAAAACATATTAAAGTTTACAAATAATAACACCATTTACAAAATCTATCAAATATATGAATGGTATATATGGATGTCATATTGTAGCGAATGTATTTAAAGATTATATTACAATAACTTATTGAGATAAGGAAATATTTCTGGATATTAACCATAAATGGCATCTAATCTTGCGAGTTTAAATAAAAGTCCGCTAAACATTTTCTCATGATCATCCATTTAAATGAACGACAGCTATTAAAAAATTGTAATTGGTTCTTAAATTTTAAAAATAATATCGATATCAGATATGAATTGTATAAAAAAGAAATTCGGGAATTTCATTGATTCACTCCTATAACCTATATTTGATATTACTGATTTATTTGAGATTACTATAATTTGTTGAAATGATGCTATTCTTATACAGCATTATTGTAATGAATTATATTAATTCATTGGATTACAATAATAAAATAATAATGTCCTTCCAATTTTTAAATGTTATATATGTCTTTAACATATTTGCTAAGTTTAAACATAGTAGTGAAATTTGAATTTACTGTAAAGTAAATAGAATTTTATTTGTAATGCGTATTCGAGATATCGTGTAAAATAAGCTAATTTCAAGTCATTATATGTTCTTCTGAGAGATGCATTTTTTGGGTAAAATTTACCTTAAAGTTAGATTTATTCTTTTGATGTTACATTTTACAAAGTTCAGCAAAATTTTTACCGCTATAAGTTTACGCGTATTTCTGAAAATTGAAATTATCGATTTAATACAGGTCAAAGTTCTCTATAACGAATCCCACGGGCCGGAGATTAAAATTCGTTATAGTAAGAAATTCGCTATACTAAAAGCCATTTTGTTATAAATATAAAGATCTGTACCTGAACTTTTCTTCATTATAGCAAATTATTCGCTATATAAAAATTCGCTATAGAGAACTTTGACTGTACAATAAAAAGTTTCTTTTAATTAATTTTTGATTTTAAAGCCTTAAGAATTTCCAATTCTGTGAATATTTAGATCAATGAATTATTTTTAATTTCTTTATCTGATAATAGTTCTATTGGCATTTCATAGTATGATCTTGTTCCTTGTACATATAAAATCAATAATAAAGTGAAATACCAATCCTAATTTTTGTGTTTAAAGTGATTCGTGAACAATATACCTAATGATTTCACGTGATATTCACTATAACGAATATAAATTTATAATATACGTTCTACTGTATATAAAATTTATAAAATTTTTATAAAGTTTACTATATCTATCTAATATCGAGATTTATTAGTAAGTTTACTATAACGAATAAGATTTATTAGTAAGTGAACTAGGGGAATAAAAAAAGTTCACTATAAGCAAATTTACCATAACGAGCTTCACTATAACAAGCGTTGACTGTAGAAAGTCCTTCACATAATTACTGTAATTCCATTGATATGAAAGATATATTTCCATAAAAAAATCACGGCTATCCGAGACCAGGATCTGTTAACAAGGGCGCAAGAATGTAAAGATGACATATCATCTTGTAATTCGAGCATGATCAATAAAAGAATATCGGCGTAAAGTTGAACCATAGCTATGATGAAAAGAAGAATAAATAGTATGAATGATTATTATGTATGAATGAATAGTATGTATAAACGATTGAATAGAATGAAAAAAATTATAAATGTCAAAACCAACAAAATACATCCATATATATATAACCAATATGTTTATTTAGATGTCTGGTGGTTTGATTAATACAATGATTATTATATATTTGCTATGTTCCGATTCCCGATTTATGTTGGCAAATCTGAGTCGGCCGTTAGGTGTAATTGTATCGGAAATCAAAGCTATATCATATCAATGTTAAAATTTTATTATGCATAAATCAAAGATTCCGACTATGTAATAGATCATAGAAATAGTGTATACCCTATAGGCGTAGGCCTTCGTTATGAGAAAATTCGTTAATGCTATAACGAATTATTCGGTATAGTAGAAAAATTTGGTATAATGCAGTAAAATAGAGGAAAATCAAAACATTTGTAGAACGTGGCAAAGGAAACTTCGAAACATAAATATCCATCTTTTGATAAAATGAATTAAAAGTGGTAAATTGCTTATTTGAGAAAAATCCTATAAAACAAGCATCAAACTTGCCCTTTACAGTATATTAAAATTCATATTGGTCATATTAAAAAAAAATTCGTTTTTTTTAAAATCGTTATAAAAGGGGTCACTTACATCCGTGAATTTATAAGTTTTTCTTCGTTCAACGTTATACTACATTTTATTAGTAAAATTCGGTGTAACAACTTTTTTTTCACATGATTAAATGCGTACCACTCGTTATATCTTGAAATTCGTTTTATCAAAATTCGCTATAGAAAGAGCTGTACACAATCACATATCAATCATTATACATGATAATCGTTTAATTATATTATAATACTGATACATATTTAGTTTGAAACTTGTGCATTGAATAACTTCAGTTTTTCATTTTCTTTAATCTCTTTTAAAGAAATTCGATTTCAAAAGATATTTGCTTTCTGTGTAATGATGTTGATTCAACACCACTTATATATATACTAATAATATCGAGAAAATTGATGATAATATTTTTCATGAAATTATACCTTTTTAATTATTTTTATTTTCAACGTAAACTAAACAATTTTACATAGCGTCACCTTGGTTGTAAGAAACGAAAATGGTGGGTGAGGTGAAACCACCCGAACTTTTTCCGTATTACCGTATATCACGCATGCCCTATAAAAAAAGTTGTCCAAACAGTGTTCAGTTTTTTGTTCGGAAAATCGACCCCATTTCGAATATTTATCAGGCAAACATTTTTTATAGGGTTATATTGGTGGATTGTAAAATGACGATTCGTAGAAATTATCAAGCAATGCTTAATAATTTCATCGACTTATGATAGTATTAGTGTGTGCAAGTGTTGTTTGAGATTCATTTTTAAATAATTTTTGATTTGAAAAAGTATTTTTAATGGAGTTTCATTACGGGTTTATTTATAATGTAGCCAAATCGGTCATTTTAATTGCCTATACAGAAGTTTAATACTTGAGAGGAAAAACGATGTATATTTCTGTGATCCCTAATTTGTCACGAGTTTATTAAGCTTTTTATAAATTCCTGTTTATAGTGATATATATAAAAATTACCATACCTGGAAACAATTCCTTATACTACTGCGATTTTTTCTTTTAAAGAAAAAATATATTTCATTCTTAATACAAATTTAGTTCTGCGTTCGTAAGAGAACTAGCAACCGTGTGTCCGATTACGGACTGATTTTCAGTTGTTGGTTCTTCGTTAGTTAGAGAACTAGCAACCGTGTGTTCGATTTCGGACTGATTTTCAGTTGTTGGCTCTGCGTTTGTTAGAGAATTAGCGACCGCACAACTTCTTATGATGTACAGTATAAAGCTTTCCAAGAGGTGATCGGTTTGGTGGAGTATAAACTCTTGGAGGTGGAAATGATACAAATTTTTATTTTAAAATCAGTCTTTAATGTCTCGAAGATTTTGGAAAGCGCTTGATGGTGCTTGATTCATCGCGGGAGTTCTGGCGTAGAAAATGAAATAACTTCATACCGTTAGAAATATCACCTTTCAGCTCATTAATTGCCCTATAAATTTTTTTGAAAATTGATAAATCACTGGCTCATGGATTTCTTTAAGTATGAGAACGTTTCACGTTGTATTTTGATTCTCATTTCAATCAATTTTGAAACGTATCATTAAATATTACAGTGATATGATATATCAGCTTTTTCCTAGCTTACTGATAGCATGAAATAGAGCATACGTGTGCTCTGTCATTAACCATTCGACATGAACATGAGAACCTTGAGGGACAGAATACCCAGGAGAATAAGCGGCTGAAGTTAATTTACTGCATAAAGATTGAGGCACCCGAGAAGAATTTGAAGACCAAAAAATCATATTATTTATACTTAGATTTTGTCTATTCAATTTTTTTTTATCGTTTGGATCGTTAAATTCTTTAATAGCAGCAATAAATACAACTGAAGCATGTTACTTTTATCATGAGCAAAAACGGAATTTTATTAAATAAATTTTACATTTATTGAGTTGTATTTTCGGAACGACAAAAAAAAAGTGATAAACTATCACTATAACGATAAAGCTAAACCATATTCATTTTAACTATCTAAAAAAAAAAATGAAAATTTGTAAAGTAAAAAGAGTTGTAATCATTGTAATCATCCCAACAAAGTGATCCAATAAAATAATAATTGATATATATCTTTTAATCTAATCATCATACGGGATTTATAAATTTGTTATAATCTTTCTAATTATTCTTTGACGTGTTTCTTTCTAGTGTTAATTTTGTTGCTTTCTTCATGATGGAGAAACAAGAATTATTGATCCATCAAGTATTGCTGATTACAGTAATACAATTTAATATTTCATTTAAATAGTTCACATGATTTTTTTAAATGTTTGTTGTTGTTTCCTTCTTCAGTTTTCATACTATTTACAATGTCAAAATGAGCATGACTTATTAAACTGATCACAATATGGTTCCACCTTTTGCATGTTAAACGTAGAAGAATTTCTACATAAATAATAACTGATGTATAAAAATGATAGACTATGCCAAATAATCAAGAGATTCAGGTATAAATTATTATTTATCAAGTTTCGGAATATAAAGTGTTAACGCCAATCGCCAATCGATCAAAATTTATGGTTATTGTTTTTTCACCTCTGAATATAAAGAGAATATAATATATATTAATAAAAATATTTAAATATTTATAATCAATACTCATACTTTTAATACTTACGTCCACTATTACTGTGAAAATCCTATCTATGCAAAATTCTTAGAAGTCTTATATTCTCAAAAAAAAATCCATATTTTTGAACAGTAAGAATGAAGTGGAATTTGGAAAGGGATTGTCCGTTGTGGCTTTAAGTAAAATTTTATCCATTTCAGTAAGTGGTGTACTTGTGTTTGCTATTTTGCTGTAAGAACGAAGATCGTGGGATCGTGGCCAATCTCAAAGTATTCTGAAATAAGACTTTTATTGTTAACATACTTTTGTTTAGTTTGAACGAAATTGAAATTTAAGTGGAACTAATGATTTCGTTTGTCTATTATTTATAAATTCGGAAAAAAATATCGAAAATAAAATACAATGAATGATAAATAAGTAAATTTAATACTATCTAGTATTAAAAAAAAAATTTTGAAAAAATGCACTACTGTATTAATTTAAATAAATTTTGGCGACGAGTATAATTTTGCGAGTTGTAACGAAAGAAATGAAAGTACTTAAATTTAAATTCAAATAAATTAAGAAATTCATAGTTTAAATATAAATCTAATGATCCAGTGATCGGTGGCTTAGAAATTTTGTTGATCGACACCCCATGTAGCGCAAAGTTTAAAATTTCTCGAACTTTGTCGTCTTAATTTATTAAACATTCATATCACTTGCCTCTAATTTTCGATCGCCAACCTTCTTTTGAGCTTGTATGAAGACGACATTGAGCGATTGCGTTTGTCTCGTCTTCGGAACAACCAGCCGTAATTCCAGACAGAGCGTAAGTGGACGCAGAAACGGAAAAGGGCAAAGACGTCGCCTACGCTGAGAAAGAGACGATGTATGATCAAGAAAAACGATATATTTATCATCAGCAGAATCATCATCTACTCCTCCAACACCTCGATATCATTATTCTTTGCTAAATAATAGTAATGCATCGATGCCAGATCTTTCAAAAAAATTATCGCCACAAAATCACGGCAAAATTAACAATAATTTTAGGCGCTTAAGAAAATTAGAGGTAAAATTGACAAAGATTATTCACCTGAATATTTAGTGAATTAGCACAAAAATAATGTTTCTTTGATTCATAGTTTTACGCTTGGTCTCTACCGAACATTTATTAGATCTTTTAATACGCGTTATTTACTTTTCAATTCAATTTCTATTGAATGCACTCTTGACCGCAACTGGAAACTTGGCCAATATTATTATCAACCATAACAAGTATGAAATACTAACAAATGATACCAAATTATGTAACTCCGACATCGACATTAAAATCACACGCAACAAATCCATCACCATACGCACTTCTTCACGTTCCTTGGATCTCCGATTCTTTGGTGCCAATCTTTTAGATATTCTAAATTAAAAGATCCTAGCATTAGAGTTCTATATTCACGATACTACCAGATCCGTTTTTAGGAATGACTAATACTTTTCTACAAGCATGATCCAAACGAATTTCTGGGGATGCCCCATCTTAATTCACATGTCCTGGCAAATAATGTTCGGTTCAAGGCCTCGACAATAAATACTAGCTTCATAGCTTCCTTTCTAATGGATCTTCTGTTAGAATTGTCGATTCTAGTTCAGTATAAGGAGATTCTCAACGCAGGGATGTCTTTTCAGTACATCCTTTCTGCAACTCAACTAAGGTCTTTTCGCTTGCCTTATCGAAAGAATTACTTACGGGATCAGATTATGTGTCAGAATATTATTTCTCAGAATATGTTATTATTGGTATAGTTTGAGAGAAATCAATTTTACTATTTGTTATTTAATCGTCAGAGAGAAAAATTTTCAACACTATTGCTATATATCGCTCTACGATTATGAGAGATTCATGATATGGCGGATGATCATCCTGTTAGACAGCAGCGTATGAAAGTTTGCTAATATCACTACTATGACTGTTGTTAAAGTAGTGCTGGCAATACACAAAGAAAACCTGTCTTCTGATGATATTATTGATGCAAACCCCTCATTAGATTGTATAATTTAAGAAATAATACTGTTAAGGAAAATAATTACATAGATCTGATGATGGTCTAAACCACAAACACACAGTGACACAGCATATGTACACTTTAGTTGTATGATTCTAAGTTGCTGTTGCGCATCCCAGAATTAGATATGGCTTTGTCCTTATGAAATCATCGACGGTATAATTTCTGATGAATATAAGAGGGCACTCTTCTTAATTACAAGATCACCGCAATCTCTGCGCTCGAAAGGTTACCAGATGAGCATGTGCTACTCGGCACTCCATATTTGGTGTGATGATATCTGCCGAGTGCGTAAAAATATTTCAATTAAACTGGTATTCTCATTACAATTTCTCGTAAGGGCAAATGGTATTATTATCCGAAGCTAGAGTTGTGTATGTACTGTTCATGATTTATTGAGAATTGTTCAACTACCTTATTTTATTAATACAAAGGAAAATAAATAAATAGAGGGCAAAAGAAATATGGCAATATTTTTAAGAGATTACACTACCGAAATTCAGGAGTTAAATTTAAAAAAAAAGATTGTATGTTAGGTAAAGATTTGAAGTAGAGCTGTTGAAAATTTTTTAATCACAGTACTCACAATAAAAAACGCGTTGATTTTTTATTTTAGATTGCATAACGATAAGCATTAATTTTGAGAAGCAATAGAGGAAGCGACCAAAAGAAAGAAGAGGAGATTAAAAATCAATTGAAAGAGGCAAAAAATTAATTAATAAGCGGGGACTTTACGTTTGATAAATCGGCCAAAACCGCAATCATATAGGAGCTTAATAGGAATATGAATTAGATATTGAACATATGAAAAACTGATGGAATTTAGGGCCCATCATTTAACAACAGACACAAAAGAGAATAACTTATCAAGCAAAGAATCAGAGCCACAGGAGAATTTTGAATCACAATCGAAGGATGAGAAAGATAGATTTATTAGACATACTTTACAATAATTGATAATAAGAAAGAACAGTTGTGAAGAAAGTAAATATTTTTGGATAGTAATATACATTAATTCCAGAATTCAAATTGTTAATTTTATTGGGAATAAAGATTATTTTAAAATAAAATTTTTTATTAGAATAGATCTTGGAACCTTATAGTGAATTGAGTTCATCATAAAAGAGCGTCTGAAGATAATGGGTTCAGGCTATTTATATGTAGAAAAATGTTATAACGTGGTGAGTGATTTGTATTTATTTAACTTATTTAAAATGATTTAATTTCTCAATATACAAGCTATTCCTCCAATGTTTGCTTCAGTATTCTTTGTATATAAATTATTTTATTTTATTTTAATCAAAACTAAAGTTCTAATCATATTTCTTTAATTGTATTGTTTAGTATCAATATGGGCTGATTTGTCTACCTCTAATTAAAATATTGATTTTATTACATTTTTATTATACAAAATACTATATAATATGCAGCAAATTGGGGATGAGTATTAAAAAATATTTATTTAATGTTATTATACTATAATTTGATAAATATTTCTTTTAAATTAATATAATTCTTAGCACTTATTATATGTGTTAAAAATTTGTAACTCAACTTTAAACGTAAATATCTCCAGATCCAATGATCCAATCAGCAAGCTCTTTTTTCATTCATATAGAGCAGATCAAGGGCTTTCCAAAGAGCATAAATTTATAAAAAATGAATCAGTGGATCCCAAGATATTTGCATTTAAGCATGTTAAAAAGTTCGTACTTCAACTTTAAACGTAAATATCTCTGAATCTAATGGTTCAATTGGCAAGCTCTTTTTTCGCCTATAAAGTCCAGAATAAGGGCTTTCCAACAAGCCTAAAATTATAAAAAACAGATCAGTAGATCTTGATATATTTGCGTTTAAAGATGGTAATACAAACTCTGACATAAAAAAATTATTTTTATTGTTTGAAAATATCTATTATGATACCATCCTTTATATAATATTTTTATTATATTTTTATAAACATTTATAGCTACTAAGACTATATAAATTTTTATTTTACTTTATATTTTATTAAAATATACTTACTTTTTAAAAATATATTAAAAATTCCATATATATGAGAAATGGGTTTTTTATTAGTGAAATGAGTTTTTTAACAGCTCTTTTACATTTAATAATTTAAGTTTCACAAATGTAAATTTTTGTTCAACTTATTATTTAGTCAAGTGATCATCAATCAGATGATTTTTTGGTATTACAAAACAATTTTGAGTAACAAAAATTGTGAAAATCAATTTAAATACTCTTTTTAATGCAGAGTAAACAAATCAGCCCATATAGTCTTGCTTAAAAATTTGTCTGATCTCTCAATGGCTTATACTTTCTATCTTAGACAATTATTAGACCAATTACCAACTCCAAAAAGCTTTGGTACAACAAGCTATTAAACCATGATTCTTGAGCAGTGGTTGTTTCTACATTTGTAAGAGCGTGTTTCGATCAATATACTTATATTGGAAATATTATTAAATGAAGACAGTTTCTTAAAGTACACATATCGAAAGAAATGAGAGTGGGAAATTTTTATTATAATAAATATAAATATGTTTTTATTCATTATTTAATTAAAAAGATACATTATTCGACAATTGTTCAATTTAAACTGACAATTTCCCTCAATTGCTATAATTTTGTAAAAAAATTCTTTCATTTTATTAGACTCATTGTTTCACATCTTAGTAATAATACATTTAAAAAATCAATAACATCAGGATCTTGTTTAAAGCATACACAGGTCGAAATGTGAAAAATCAGGCATCAATCAGTCACCAATCGGTCACCAATCAGCTACCTGATTGATGTCCGATTGGTGACTGATTGATGCCTGATTTTTCACTTTTTGACCTGTAGTACTTTTTCATTATAACGATAAAAGAGTGTATCTATATTAAAAATCTATGAAAAAAATTATCCAAATAAAAAGAAATATTTATTTATTTATTTATTTTTTAATATTTTTTTTCTGAATAAAAAAATTGAAATTTTTCCTTCATGTGTGTATCTCAGCTGGTACAGCGTAATTTAGTGTTTAATAGTTTTTCTATTCCTTTACTGAATTTTATCTCTTGACTATGCTAAGGTAAATGCAATTATGCAACTTCATTAAAGGTTATAGAGAATCCTATATTTCGATACAATGCTATTTATCGGTTCAGTTTGGATATTATAATGGTCAAATGGTGGGCATTATGCCATTATGACAAAAATGGTCCAAAATGTGAATGGTAAATCTGTGTTAGATTTCTACATTAAAGAAAATCTTGGAGATCATGATCCATAATTTCTGGGTTGGAATTAGACGCTCAAATAAGATGAACTCAATCAATCAATTGATGCATTCTGCTACAGCAATAATTATAGGTACAATTATTTATGAAGTACCCGTTATTAAAAAGGTCACTCAAAAAGAATCGTCATCCGGTAAACATATCATTAATCTTGAAGACATTCCATTGATCTCCATAAATCACAGCAGCATCAACGCTGAGCAATCATTAAATTTTTGCTCAAGTGACATGTCATTTTTGACTTTTATATGTAACATATTATAAGGTGTGTCATAACGCAAATGTGATAAAAAGCAAAACCCTTGTAATAATTTTAAAGTACTACTAAAATATATTTAATACATCAAACATTTTTATTGTATTTTTATTATTATTTTGTAATTATATTATATCTAAGTCTATAAAAGCAACTTAAAATAATATCATAATTTTATTATAATATAATTAACTTTGATATTATTTTAATATTTTAATTTTAAGAATACTTTAAATATATTTTGATATATTTTTATAAAAATTTTACAGAATAATTGTATAATTGTTTTGAAAGCTATTATATTTAAATCTATAAAAATATTTGCAATTTTTAGTAAAAAATTCATTTATGTAGCATTGAGAAAATGACCAATATTATGGCTAATTAAAAATAATTAAATTAAATAATGTACATATTTTATGTTATTATTTTTTTTTTTAAATATTGAATCTTTATTAGAATATATTTGAATTACATAATAATCATAAATATTTTATGAAAGATACACCCAGCTTTCCAGTCTGATTAAAATTAGATACTATATTACCAATAAAAATTAAGAATAAAAATAGTAAACAAAAGTAAACTAAAATAATATATTATAGACTTATAGACTGAAAATAAAAAATTAAAAGAAAAACAAAAATAATAATAATAAAAATAAAATTAATAATAAAGTATATATCTAAAATTTTAAATAAAAATAAATATAATTGAAAATAGAATAAAAATTTAAATTATTTTTTGAAACTATTAATCCAGTAATTTTTTGCATATGTATAATGTATCAACTTTCTTTTTTATTAGAATTCAATTTTTATATATATATATTTTTTTACAAAAGTGTTTATTAATTTTTTTACCAAAAAAACTGACTTTTGTAATTGATTCATTTTTCTTATTTGTAAATCTTTTACTTTATCTGAAAGTTGATTTGAATTGTTCTTTACTTTAGATTCTGAAGTAATTTTATTTGTTCAAGAAATACCTTTTCTTTTTTCCCATAAAATTTTATTGTTATTCTTTATTGTTATTCTTTACATTATTATTAGATAATTTATTAAGCATATAATTGAACATAAAACAACATTTATATTTTATTTATTGAAGAAATTTTATTTTATATTTATAATAACAATTATATTTTTTTTGCATTAATTGATAGTGTTTTAAATTGATAAATTAATATTACATCCATTAAATTTTAATTATTTTGAATTTTTTTTCAAATACTTATAACCTGTAGCTGTTAAATAAAATTTTTATTTTTGTAAAACTTGTAACTTATTACCTATAAAGTATATTTGTATAAAATATGCTTATTTATGATTTATAAATATTACAATGAAATTCATAAATAATTGATCCCAAATATTTTTTGAAGTCATGTAACAATACATATTTACAGAATTGAAGATCAATAATAATCTTAATCATCTGCAAAATTATAGGTTTGTATAATATGTAAATCTATATAAATCAAAAATTAGATGATCAGTGAATTTTATATCTCAAAAATAGCACCAGTGTTACATGATTTTTTTGTATTGCGTCACTCATCAGATTTATTAGTTTGTTTTTATTTAATTACGCAATTTTATTTTTTTGCAGCTGCTCCTTAGCTTTCAGTAAGTTATACATATTTTTTAACGTTGTGTATGTCTTTTTTCCTTCATTAATATTATCTATTCTCCCTTCTTTTCATGTTATTTATTACTCCACTTCGTGTTGTTTTTTCCACCTTTTAACGACTTTAAAACTTTGGCATCAGTAACCTAGTAAATGTTAAGTTATTTTGGGTCTTTTGAAATTGGGAATTTATTTTCTTTAACTGACTATCTTTTTCTTTTTTTTTTGTTGGGCTATTCACTTCTTTTTTTGGTTATGGTTTTTTTTGTTTCTTTCTTATTATGCCATGCTGTTCTATTATTTTTTTCCATCACTGTTTCATCTCCTATCATTCTTTTTCTATTTCCATTTCATTCCATATATTCTTTCATCTCCATTTCGTCTTATATCATTTTTTTTATCACCATTCATTCTATATTATTTTTTCTATTACCATTCATTCTACATCACTTTTTCATCATCATTTCATCCTTTAATCACTATTTCATCTTCTACTACCACTATTTCGTCACCTATCATTCTTTTTTCATCTCCATTTTGTTCCACATTATTCTTTCATCTTTTATTTCTATTTCATCCTATCTTATTTTTTCATTATCATTTTATTTTATCACTTCATCATTATCATTTTGTCCCATACCATTTCCTTCTTCACCATTTCATCCTATATATCACAATTTCATTCTATATGATATTGCTTCTCATTATAATTTCATCTCATACTATTCTTTTCATTGCTATTTCATCTTCTATTGTCCTTTTTCCATTACCATTTCATACTATTATTTCTTATTACTCTTTTTGTTTTTTATTATTCTTTCTTATTCCTTATCATTCATTTTGTCTATTATTATTTATTTGACTGGAGTGTTCTTAAAAATTAATGCAATTTTTTAGTCATAAAGTTAAATAAAAAGTTATATTAATACTATTGGTTAATAGTAATCACGTGATACAGGTGCTGACCACCAGTGATGATAAATAGCAAACTTCTTTTTTTTATTATTTTACACTTTAATTTTTTATAAATATATAAATTTTTTTTATATATTAATCTTTATAAATTAATATATATTTTTATATAATTTTGATCAAATAATATAAATGGTGAAAAAGTTTAATTATATCCTTTATTTTTTTACAATTTTTAAATAATATTGCCTTTTTGTAACTAAATTGCAAAATTTTTTCTAAGATATTTTTACCAAAAATTTACAGATAAAAGCTAAAAGATACCCTTATAATATATATTAAACATAAAATAGATATCAAGATTTTACTTAAAATAAACTATATTACAAATTTTAGGGTTGAAAATCAACTGTCATATGTATTTTTTGCAAATAATTGACTTTTATCTGTAATTTAAGTTTTTATTTTAATAATATTTTTAGATTCAATAAATGAAAATAAACATATTATAATAAATATAAATAACTAATTTTTTTATATTTTTATTTTAGTTCTATAATACTTGTTAGATGTTTATGTACACAAACTATTTTCATATCACTTTTTTAGCATTTTTAAGGTTAAAATTCACTAATCATCTAACTTTTGATTAGATAATCAAGATTGTCATTGATCTTAAATTCTGTAAATTTTCATAGCTAATTATCACATAGCTTCAAAAAATATTTGGAATCAGTTACTTATAATTCCTATTGTAAATTTTATTATTATATGAAACTTGTAACTTATTTATTAACATATTACATAAATAATTAATTTGACTAGCTATTGTATTAAAGTTTATAAACTACCTTCCCATCATGATTATTTTACTATTCAATTTAATTTAACTGTATTTAGTTAAATTTACCCATAATTAATTAAATCACTTTTTGCTTTAGACTTCCAATAATTCCTGTTTTCTAATTACTATTTAATTTTTATTAATAACTTAACTTTTAAAATTCAAGATTATTATTTGCAAAGAACAAATGCCTTTTTATAACTTTTTAAACTTCATGCAAAATATTTATAATATTTTTAGTTTAAAAAAATATTATATACTGTAGATTTAATATTTTATTATCTGTTATGCTTATTATACTACTCTTATTATAGTAAATTATAATGTTATACATTTACTTTAAGTATCAGTTTTTTTAGATTAATGTAAGGGTTAAAATATATAATATAGTAATATTTAATATAAATGTAATTTTCAATATCAGTATATTTTTACAATATAAAATAAAAATATGATTAATAATGAACAAGTATTTTTGATATTAAATATCTTAATTTTTTTTTTAACCACAGCAATTTATTAAAATAATTAAAGTGATACAAAATATATAAAAAATAATAAACTACAGTCAAAGCTCTTACTATAACAAATATTCATAAAAATGAAAGATTTCTTTATAGTAAACCTTATATTAATACAATAAAAAGTTTCTTTTATTAAACAAAAGTATTTAATTTTTGATTTTAAAGCATTAAGAATTTCCAATTCTGTATATATTTAGACCAATGAATTATTTATAATTTCTTTATCTGATAGTTCTATTAGCATTTCATAGTATGAACTTGTAAATTTAATTCCTTATACAAATAATATTAATAATAAAGTGTTTAAAGTGATTCGTGAACAATATACCTAATGATTTGAATATAAATATATAATATACGTTCTATATAAAATTTTTAAAAAGTTTACTACTGCATATCTAATATCGAGATTTATTAGTAAGTTTACTATAACGAATAAGATTTATTAGTAAGTGAACGGGGGGAATAAAAAAGGTTCAATATAAGCCAAATTTACTATAACGAGCTTCATTATAATGAGCGTTGACTGTACATAACTATTCTAATATTATTAATTCATAAACCGCTCGTCATATTATCTAAATACCTCACGCGTACACTGTCGAATGCTTAAACCATCTTAAATTTTTCTTTTATATGCTCAAATTTCAAATCTGTTTCCAAACTTTGCGTCCACATGTGAGGAAAATCCCTTCTAGTATGTCAAGTAATAATAATACTAAGTCATAATGATATAAAGGATGTATATGTTAATGTCATCATCTCGTCCATGAATTTCTGACGAATTAATGTCATCATCTCGTCCATGACATTTCTGACTATTTAATAGCAATATATATATATAATAAACTGTAACTTCTCGTGACATGTAATCATTACAATATATTTTACTGTGCATCGCATTTAATCTCAAAAAATTCTGTTTCATTTTATTTTGTTCCTCTTAAGTAGTGATTTTTGTTAATTCCGCTTTAATATCTTCATTATTATCCATATTTTGTTTAACATGCATTGATCCTCCTTTAGCTATACCGTTATTCAACTTTCTTGATACATTTCTTTCTTGTCCTAAATTTTGTAATATGAATTTTCACTTAGTTCATCTGTAAATGAATTATTTGTAATACTAGTATTATTTGGTAGCTGGCTAATTAACTTTTTCATTTCCAATACGTAATTTTTCTATTTCCAACTTACTCTTTTCTAACTCCTTCTAATTCAAGCCTTTTTTGACTTTCATGTTCTTCTAAAGCTAATTTGGTAATTGAGATTTTGTTTAATATTTTCAATCAGATCCATATTCAGTTTCTTCATATCGTTGTCTGTTAATAATAAAGTCTGCGAGGTGTCACCGTATGATCCTTTAAAAAAGGTCTGACTTATTGCTTTTCTTAATAAATATTGTAATGGATATGCTGCTATATAAATTTCAGAACATCCACCTTTGATCATCTTGGTAGCAGATTGTACAATATGGTCAATTGATAATGCAGTTGAGTTTTTAAGAAATGCTCAATGATATTATGAATTCTCTTGTTGTTCTAATAACATATAACCTGACAGGAATCACTACGGGAATGTCCAATAAGTTTAATTCACCAAACGTTTTAACTCTAGCTCAAGTTTTGTTTAGACTTTTGTCTTCAAGATTTTCCTTTTCACTCATCCTACGTCTTAGGAGAAATCAAAGTCGAAAAATAATCATTTATCAGAGCTTTTTCCAAAAAAATTTCAAGGGATGTAACTTGTAAAATTTAATTATCTATTGTCGACTTGAAGAATAAGGGTTATAAATATTTTTTTTTTAAAAAAATTACGATTTTACTCTATCCATACCTGTAACCCCAAATTAATAGTTAATATTACCTGTTAAGGTTTCGCTCTGTGATACAAGTATATAAATTGCCCCATAAACTTTTTTAGACGGAATTCATACGGTATTTCCTAATTTTAAATATAGTTAGTTAGTCCCAACTAGCGATGTTCACCGATGTTTTTGATTTTCACCTTTTAACAATTTTATATGGGTATGTTATTTCAAAAGTATTTCTTTTCGGTTTAAAAAAGATAGATATATTTTTAGTTTGATTTAATATTCTGAATTAATTTTTGCTTATTTCAAGTTCCGTTTTTTTACATACCCTTATTTTCGTTGCTGTAAGCCTCCCAGAAATATGACTATATTCAATTGAACATTCCCACGACCAACAAGAGAACTATTAGTGTTTAACAATGACCTAATTAGCGTATCTAACGTAATATTTTTAAAGTATATTATTGATCAAAATTAAGTTCGTTTTATTAACAACAACTAGAAAAACGAAATAATGAACGTTATACTATGATATAATTTCAAAGTTATGTAGGATTGAACAACAACGAAGGTGTATGTCACGTATAGTTGAGCGAAAGTCTTTCGCGTCTTTCGCAATGGCAATATATTTTTTAGAAAAAGTTCAATATTATAACCGTTTTAGAATAGGACTAAGGATATATATTCTCAAGGAAATAGTTTAGTGCTATGAGGATAATGGTGCGAAGAATAGTGTGAAGAATGGTGCGAAGTTGCTGGATTAAGGTGGATACAATTATATAAAGCAATAGCCAATTTTTTACCGATTGAATCAGAAAACCTTTTATTACCTTCATATAAATTACCAAGTGAACCAATATTTGAATACATGAATTATTTTACTCAAATCACGCCATGTTGGATTAGAGAATAGAGACATGGTTAAGAAGTACTAGGTACGCACCGTGCGTACGTAAGATTATACACTTGCACGTGACTATAATGAATAAATAGTAATAAGTTCAAATCTTTTAAATTTCTCATTCCTATTAATTATTAGGAATAATACGATTTGGCTTTAAAATAAATGTAAGCTAAACGAAAACACATATCATTATGCATTTTTTGATAGATTAATAAAAGACTTATAATATTATGGAAAAAAATCATATAATAAATTGGTATCTTACTAGTACCGATATTGTAACTGAGAGGCTGCAAAGACTAATTAAATCACGAATTAAAATCATTGGGGAGTCATAATTGAATTCTTTCAAGGTAGAGAAAAACAAGATAAAGGCCCAAGGGAAAGGCCAAAGAAACGCCCTTCAAGGCACATATGCAGTAATTATTTCTTTTTAAAATATATAATTGGAATGATTATCATACTTTTCAAAATGAGCTGGTATTTACATATAATACTATGATTTTATAAAAAAGTAAGATTAGATTATGAATTTGTCAAACACCGAAAATTAATATTTTATTGATAAAAAAGTAGATCAAATTTCAATATAACCTAAGAACGTAGTGTGATTCGATAAATTAAAAATAAATTTGAATGATGAATTTTCTTATGCTTTATCCAATATTTAAAATTTTTATTTATTAATATTAAAAATTAATCGATTTAAATAAATTTTATTAAGTTCAAAATTATGTTAACTTTTTACTTTCAAATTTACTACTTCATACACACGTCAATCAATACGGCTTTTTTTTTGTCGAACACGAAAATTTGGTTTTATTAATGCCATATAATATAAATGATAAAATATAACTAAATATTACTATAACTAAATATTACTATGACTAAATATTATGACTATTCCCCCCCAATTTCTTTAAGGTATTTGTAACAAAATTTGGGTGGTGAATATTTATTGATATTATTTTTTTTATTATATTCCTTATAATCAATTCTCCGGCAAAGATAGCGACAGTCTACATGGTCTCAATATTCCACAAACGTATTGAGAGATCTCTTACTTGCCGATGAATTTTTCTGCAAGTAAAGATCTCTCAATACGTTTGTGGAAGTAAAGATGGATAACAGTAATATATTAATAAAATTAACGTTGCAAAAAAAAAAGATTATAATAAATAATGAATTTTATGAACATTTACCAATACGTTTTTCGCTCGCATTACGTTTTCATTCCAAAAAAACTGACATGATCAATTTTCTAAAAATTTTTTTTATAGGGACTAATGTTTGTTTTATAGAAGATATTGGAAGATACTTTTACTTGATTTTTGAAATTTTTTTTTTTTTTTTTTTTTTTTTGTGAATGAGTTTGAACTTTGGAGAGAAAAGATAACATTATTTATATGTTTTTTTTCCAATTGATGTTATCATAGTAAAATGACATGTGAATATGTGATCACGCAATCCGCCGATATGTAGTGGTAAAGAAGCTAAACCATTTTTGTATTTATTAACATATATAAATTTGCAGCGAATAAATTTTATTATAACATGTTATTACTCGTATAAAAAATATCAGTTGACTTTTGAACGGTACATAAATATTTAAATTAAGACAGGTGATAATAAAAGGGCATATATATAATGAAGTGATATTTCTTCCTGAGTTGGAATCACCTTGGTAGAGTCAAAAAGAGGACATATATACGGAAGTGATTATGAGAGAAACAGATAACACAATGTTTGTTATTAAAAGGAAGATTAGTCTGTTTACTCCCTTACGGTATCATAAGAAGTAGCTTATCCGTCGCAATACTTTCTCCACCTAGACACATGATCACTAATTATTAAAATTATAAATTGTTAATACATGAAATATATGAATATATGATTATCAATTCAATAATACCTTGTTGTTGTCTTGATTAATCTCCCAAGATAATGGAGGATAATACACGTACTTCTTTTCTTGACTCTCCTAATTTGGACTTTATGGGAAGGATTAGTTTCTCCAATTAATCGGGGTTCGGATTTGATGTTAGATATTATGGAGTTTATTAAATTTACTAGCAACATTTTGTTTAGCGAATACGGTAATAATTTTTTTAAAAACACTATTTATGCGTTTTTTAATGGATGGGATAATTGTATTTTCTGTTCGTACTATAATGAATATGAAGGTTGAATAATTAAAAAACAAATTATTAATGATTTATCTCCAAAGCAAATGTATCGTTCTTGACCAATATGCAGGTAGATCTTGACCCGCATAATATAAGGTGGGTCAAGAAAATAGCACCTGACTGGTCAAGAAGAATACATTTGCATCTCCGAATGATTTCGATTAAGATTGTAACCACAATAAAGAAAATTCGATTCATGTTCTTATTCTATATTTGGAATCATATTACTTTTGTTGTATTTATTTGTATTGAAAAGGTTTTTTTTTTTTCAAATTTCGTAAGATAATCAATATTTGAATATAGTTTTCTAAAAAAAAAAAATGTCAAATGAATTGATGCATCAAAATAAACTGAACGTGATTATCAGATGTATGCGAAAACGATACTTTATCAACATCTTCGAATTCCTTATCTATTATCGTATTAAATGTATCTATGCATGTAGATCTATTGTATTTGTATATATGATCGGAATGATCGGAATGATCGGAATGTACATCAATAAATCCTACCTCAAAAATAATTTTAGATGAAGTTTTATTTAAAAATAAAAAAATAAAAAAGTATTAATTTATCTAAATTTGTTTATTTGTATAGTTCATTCATTAAAAAATATATAACGCTTTATTATCATAATGAATTGCATATGAACCTATTGTCCTTTGCATATTTATTTTGCGTAATTGTTTATACACGCCTAGTTGCTATATCCTCATATAAATCAAAGAATTTGGTCTGCATTATTATGTTTTTGTCCGGAATTATAAAGGTTTATTACGGTAATACGGTTTATTACGATAAAAACTTTTTTTTTTTATTTATTTATTTTAGTTTCCTGAATTTTCTGATCTTTTGTCACATGATTGTTTATCTATAAAAAAAATTGCAGGAAAAAACGTTTCACAATAAATCAAATAAAATATTCTTTCAATATATTATTTACAGTAAGTTGATTGAATAATTCATATTATATATTATACACTTGTATCACAATTCACGGAACAAAAGAATTTTCAGTATTGAAATCTAATCATTTTTTGCCTCTAATCAAAATTTTTTTTTACATAGTTTTTATTATACAAATTTTAAGTCGCATGCAAAAATTAAAAAAAATAAATTTTGTATTTCTGTTAATAGATAACTTTATACATATTTTTTGAATAAATCCGTAAATTTCATCAATAAGTCGATAATTTTCACTAACATTTTGTCTAGTATCATGAACGAAATTGAAGAAAAAAAAAGTTTATCCATTTAAAATATAAATGAAATTAAAAGAATCATTGATTTTTTTCCAAGTCATTAGTAAAATAATTTGAATAATAATAAGATTTTCGAGACAATAATGATTGTTTGTGTGACTGAATTTCCATAAAAAAAAAAATTGGTGATCTGTGGTTAATATTCGCAAATTTTTTAATAAATTTTTTGAATTTTTTTTTTGCAAAGAATAATGAAAGTTTGAATTTAATGTAGGAAAGGAAATTTTATAGCTTAGTAATGAGAATGAATTTTTTGTATGAATTTTCGTATTTGATTTATTGAAAAAATTTTCTCTAGGGAAATGCGTCTAATCATAAAACGCGTAATTGTCGAATCAAAATATAGAGATCATCGTGAGAAAAAAAAAATGTATTACTAACAGTCACTGGAAATGTCACAAAAAAAGAAGGCCACTAAAAAAATTCTGTGGTACAATATCCTCTTTAAGTATAATTAAAGTTGGCCAGATTTATAATGTCGGCCTAAATTTAGTTAAAATGAAAAAATTTATATAACATCATAATTAAAAAAAAATTAAACTTATTGACCACTACTACAATTTTATTAAAAAAAATATTCACATACTCTTTATTATTCAACTTGGATCTTTATTTAAAGTTTTAAAATGTATTTTTATATTAAAAAAATAAAAGATCGAAAATTAGTACTATTCCGAATAATGACAATTGCGTCATGAGTATTAATCAAAAATTCATGTAATTTAAGATATAAGTAGATTCGACCATACTGAATAATTTTCCCTTAATTTACAAACTCGATTTACTTAGATCCAAAGTGCCAAAATTACGTTCTGAAGTTGTTGATCAGGTGTAAAAAATTTAAAGATCGAAAATTAGTACTGTTACGAATAATGACAATTACGCCATGGGTATTAATTAAAACTTCATGAAAATCAAATTACACGTAGTTTCGACCTTGGTGAACATTATTCACTTAATTTACAAAGTCGGTTTACTTAGAGCCAAAGTGCCGAAATTACGCTCCAAAGTTGCTGATCGAAATTTAAAGTTAGTTTAATTATAAAATTTAAAGTAGTTATGCCAGTATTGTTAATAAACTTACAAATTTTGAGTTCCAGGTAGTTTCCACTTTGTTGAACAATATTCACTTAATTTACAAGGGGGCAATATACTTAAAACTAAAATGTCGACATTGCGCTCTAAATCTTTGTATATTTTTAAAAATACTGCAATTTTTTATTTTGCGCAAAATCTGCCTGAATAACCAATATTATGAACTTAGAAAAACTTTTCCTACTCATAAAATTACGTATATTCTCACTTTAAAATTGCATATTTCTTTATATTTTGAAAAGGATCTTGAAAAAAGTGCGCTTCTAAGGTAAGTTTTTGGTACGTTATGAAAAAAAAAATACTGGATAAAAATTGATAGAACACATGAAATTGATAGAACACATGATAAAATTTTATAAAATAACATGATTTGCTTAATGTTACACAACTTAATTCTAATATGAAAATGATCTGCATGTGACATTTCCAGTGTTCAATTATATCACTTTGCAAAAAAGATCGACAATCGATCATTAAACTACATATCACATATTTATCGTCCGGAGACCGGAGCGAAGAGTGGAGCAAAGCGAAGGACTATATGAACGTTAAACACATATTGGATCACTGGATCACGTGTGAAATCCGTTTGTCCGCACGCGTCACGTCACTGAAAATTTTGTGCTACATCGATAAACAAAAAAAAATATAAATAGAATAAAATTTGTGATACGTAATAAACAAGAAACAAATTTTATCACTCCGGAGTACAGTTTTTCGTTTCCTAGTTATTGTTTTTAATAATCACCCGTTATCATTCAATTATTAAATTTTATAAAATGTCGAACACGAACATGAACA
This sequence comes from Oehlia diaphana, assembly GCA_003833135.1. Lineage (NCBI taxonomy): Eukaryota > Fungi > Glomeromycota > Glomeromycetes > Glomerales > Glomeraceae > Oehlia > Oehlia diaphana. The sequence continues at coordinate 76,030 of QZLH01000172.1, read as the reverse complement.
CCCCCTCTATTTATGAATGTTTACTTTGTCATCAAAAGTTTTCTTCTATAAGTTTACTTTTAAGACATGAAAAAAGTAAACACAATGATAATAAATTTATACCTCACCGTAATTCCCTTTACTTGCCCCCTCCTGAGCTCATTATTCAATATCAAAATGCTTTTATAATACATATTAAAAAGCGACTTGAGCATTCCGCTAGTTCCAAGAGTCTTTCAATCGATGCTTTGCCGGAAACTATTTTTGTTCATTTATTTGAATATGAACCTACTTTTCGATATAGTCCGGCACAGCGAGAATATTACTGCGAATTCCAAGGGAAGGATGGAGAAGAAAGACTCAAGCAAATACTTAATTGCGAATATTGGAATTTTCAGCAGGATAAGACCACAGGATATGGTCTTAATTTTAATTGGTATATAAGCATTTTTATTTACCTATTTACGCTAATTAATATAATTAAAAAATTAACCATTTTGATTTTTTGTTTAGGTCACTATTAGAACTAAACGAAAATGGGCGAAATTTGAAGTGTGGGATTACAACTTGTACATTTATGGTTGATTCTGGGGAAGAGTGTGTATTACTTAATACATTTGTTTAATGTTTAAATGTTAGTTTTTTATAATTTATAATTTTTTTACATTTTAGAAATAAATCTGAAACAAGTGAATGCTCAAATACAAATCAGATTAACCACCATACATCAATTATTTTTTTATTTATATCAATGTATATTATTCTAGTTATTCTAGCAACAATTTTTTTAGGAATATTATTATATTATTATTTAAATAAAATAATTGGCCATTGGTGGTTCTAAAAAGACATACTGTAATTTTATATACTATTTATTTTCCATCAGTTCCTCCATCTATATTAGTACCCCAAAAAATAAATTAATCTAAAGTAGCAATAAAAGTAAAAAAAAAAATATATATATATATTAATAAATTTTTCGAATAAAAAAATTAATATAATTTTCTTTATAGGACCTGATTGTGATTTTTTTTTGCAAAGAGACCTAATTGTCGCAACAATTGGGGTATATGTTTTGCAAAAACATGCATATACTGTAAGATGTAATATCTTTTTTTCAGGAATTCGAGTAGTACTATTTATGCGATCATGACAAAACATGCAGATCTAATTTTGGGTATCAATTTCGAACTGATCAAATTTCTTGAATCTGAAAAATGTGCTTTACGTAAAATCATATATAAGCGATAAAATTCTCGCCACAGATTTTCTATAGAGAAGTCCAATTCCATCGTTTTCCATTTGATTTGGATTGAAGTGAACTTTGATGTTTTTAAATGCCAATTCAACTGCTGGTTTGATTTGTTTTGAAAATTCTTTTTTTTTTTGGTAAGAACGTTACAATTTATTTGCATAATGTGAAGAGAACTTACACAAAATGTTACATAACTACATTTAATTAATGTAATCTCCTGCCAAACCAAACCTTTGTTATTCATCGCAACCCTGAACAAAGTTAACCGTCCTTCTCCTTTAGTCAGTCTAACAGTTAACCCTTAATACTATTGAACTCTCACAATAAAGTTAACCCCTCCAAAATAAATAAAAAATTTGTAATGGTTATTTTTCTAGTTACATTTAACATCGTGGTACATCACGTACATTTTTTGTAAAAAATTTACTATCTACGATATTTAGCAAACCCACATACACGAAAACTATCTTGAAAAAAACTACCCCTAAAAAAACGATAATACTATTACTTTTTTCTTTTACCTTTTGTGGTCTTTCTACCACCTTCTCCATATTGACACTCTTCATTTTATCCTTTTTCGCTAGACGAGTCGCCATCTTCTGATTATTTCGTCAAATTCTTCGATCGCTTCTTTTGTTGGAATTATGTTTGAATGAGGTGTGAAAGTAGGTTTTCTTCACTTCCACCTCCTCATCTACCTGTTGTGTTAACATATCCTAAACATTGCGATCGTACTGTTAATATTTACGCTGCGTGGATTATGTTATTTACGTTAACTTTGGTCATGGTGAAAAAAACGGCGAAAATAATGTATAACAGCGGCGAAAAAAATTGGCTTATCCTTGACATAGGAAGACATGGTTGATTATGTTAATGAATGCAGAACGGAGATATTCCAGAATATAGTTTGCTAACAAAGTGCATCTTCGCTAGCAAAGTACACGCGGAGGCCGCGGCTGTGTCCACTTACGCCCTGGCTTACGCGGTCTGGATTTTTTTTTCGTTCGCTCTGACTATTCTTTTCTCTCAGACATGACGCACTTCAATAACAAATGTTCAAATGCAAGTACATAAGGATAACGGGGAGCTATAATGTAAAAAATTTCCAATTAATATAAACTCATTTAACATCTCAAAAAAAATTAAGAAAAGCAAAAATTATATAATTTACCAAGGGCTTTAATTTTGTTTTTTATGTTTTGCTCAATAGGTCCCGGCTCTTGGCGCCTTGATATTTCGATTACAGGGTTCCAAGGTTTTAAGGTACTTTTTTTTCTCTTTTGTCTTTTTTTCGTTCGTTCTATTATTCTAACTCTTCTTTCCTCTTAAATCCTGGCTCTTCGGCATTTCGGCTCTTCGGTTATCAGGTACGTTTTTCATTTTTTTTTCTCTTTTTGTCTTTTTTTTTCACTCATTCTATCGTTCTAACTCTTCTTTCCTCCTAGGTCCCAGCTCTTTGGCAACTTCGGCGCTTAACATCTTGGCTCCATTCTTTTTTTCGTTCTCTCTCTTTTTTTCGTTCTTTAACTTTGTGCAAACTTCATTTCCTCTTCTTCGGCAACTTCGGCGCTTTGGCATTTCGGTTCCATATAGGTGGGTTCTTTTTTTTCGTTCCTTTGTTCTCTATTTTCTTTCTTTAACTTTGTTCTAACTTCTTTTTTTTTTGCTTCTTTCTTTTTTGCTTTTTTTATATTTTCTTCCCTTTCTTATGAAAAAAATAAAAAAAAAAAGATATTCGGTAATCTCGTATACTGTATATATATATATTTCTTAATTATTGTTTTTGACGCGTGCCTATCATGTAAAAATAAAGATTGATACTTTTGCGTCATTTGCGTTACACACAATTGTAAATTGTTATTTATGTGGTTAGTCTAATTAGTCTAAACGTAACGTTTACGTGGCTGCAAATATTAGATTTTATTACGGTATATGATTTGATAACGTGCTTCAATTCTTGAATTGTTAGGATAGTCATGAACAAAAAGAATTATATGCAAGAAGTATTACTTTGTTCTGACATAACAGGTATTATTTCTGCAATTTTTTGTATTTTAAAACCAAAGGCTTCAACATTTTATTCTTTTGAAATACCACTTACCATTTCTAAAAAACCAATTCTTCCAAAAAAAAAACAATTCGAACCTTCTTCTTGGTCGGCTTGCTAATCGACTTGTCTGCTTGATAGTCGGCTTGCTTGTCGACTTAACAGTTGTAGATTTGAGAATCGGCTTGATGAGTGACGACTTGCTAGTCAATTTATTGGTCTTGTCACTCGGCTCATTCGGGTTACATGCTTCGAAACCAATTCGCAACTTGTTTCTAGCTTGCAATTTTAAGTTTCGAATCCCTTCGATTATTGGTTTAAATATAAAACGTTACATAACAGATAATATTATCACATATTGATCGGCATGAGAATCACGAAATTTTAAATTAGTGAATTGAGCCATATGTTAAAATGTTTTGAAAAAAAAATCCTTTTATAAACGCTTAAAGATAGGTAGATTATTTTTTGTAAGAATTAAAATTTATCTGTTATGAATCAAAAACTTCAAATTAAAAATTTTGGACTGATTTTCTTAATTGAAATGTGCCGTTTTTTTTTTAAAAAACAGTATAGAAGCTATACATGTTGAATATGACGACATATATCTCCACCGAATTAACTATGCCTCAGCTGGCATTATGTATATGGTCAAAATTAGCCTAATTAAGATATTAAAAGCCGCGTAGTGTAGTTTATACATAAAATATCAGAATCCTTGTTATTGTATGCCTATGGCTAATACAGATGCTTCCTAAATGATAGGGAAGCCTAGCTCATTTTACATTGGGTTATATAATTTAATGAACAATGTCTAAACAATGTCTAGTATGTTATTAATATAAACTTATTATATTAGTTAACCAAACCAATTCCTCAGAGGATTGAATGAAAAGAATAGCATCAAATCTGAGAGGATTGGTGGCAAACGAGATATTGAGGAACGGCAAACCTGTTGGAACGTGACTAAAAAGAAAGAACTGCGCCTGGAAAGGAGAGACAAGATGCTTGCAGTATCACCAAGACCATTATATCGAGCCTATACAATTGCCGTCTATTACATCATAAGAACCAGTTATCTTGAAGACAATATCTAAGCATGCAACCACGTAGGAGGATATGGATCGCCTGCCTCTGCGATCAATAATTTTTGATTTTTTTTCAGATTTTCGTAGAATTTTAATACTATTTTATTTCAAGGCAATTTTTTTATGAAAATCCAAGTATCAATCATTTATAATTATTATTTATGTAATCGCATTACCAATTTACCATTCTTATTATTAAGCGAACCATATTACAATTTAAGATACCGGTATATACAGTATATATAATTATAGAATACAGGTAAATGCCTTAAATTCATCTGTCTTTGATTCATTATTTCCATATAATGAATTGTGATATCTAATTTAAGATACTAATAATTTACATGAGATACTATGAAAAACATTTTAGGAGTTTTATCAGAAGAAAACTTTATTTTTCAGAATAGGATCTGAGAAGTAACGAAGTACAAATTTTGAACTAATGAGTAACACTGCATATTATGAACAATAAGAACAATATTAATTTCAAACTATAAACGCGGAAACTGGTTATTTAGGTTGAACTTTAGATTCCGTAGTGAAATTTAAATAATGATTTTTGAAATTATTGACAAATCGTTTTTTTGCGAAAATGTTGATCAAATTTCACCGTGTATCGATCGCCCCATCTGACTTATTTACTTGTGAAAGATTCGTGGAATAAAAAATTTATTTCGTACAAATGTCAATGTAACGATTGTAACATGACATATTCTAAATTAATCAATTTATTGTGTCCGAACTAGGAATAATCCTAACAAATTAGTAAGTTTCATATTACTTAAAAATGATAATTTGATACAAAGCAGTAGCTGCGTAAGAAACTTATAATACTTATAGAAGATTCAGAAGATTTTTATTACAATAAATTTTCATTAAAACATAGATTATATTATAACATAAACGATTTATGTATATAATATTGGAAAAATTTATTAAATTGTATAATTTTTAACTAAAACTCATATATTGAAATATAATAAATTTGTTCATGCGGAAATTTATAAAACTTGGCTTTTTATCTAGATTACAATTGAATAATGGTAATTAGAATAATACTTTATTTTAGGTCAAAGGAAACAGGACAAAAATCCAAGAAATTTTGATTTATAAATTTAATATGAAAATTAATAATTACCTTATCTTAAAATGCCCTTCTTAAGAAAATCGGATTTTAGTCATCAGTATGATTACGAGTCAGACATCCGCTTCCAAATGTATGATGCAGCTGGAGTGATCGCGTAGTAATGCTTAACAAGTCATTTACGATATAAAATGAAGCAATTAGGTTGCTTCTTTCTTCATACTTCACGAATTGGGATATAGGGAATATATCTCGCCATGATTGAAGATGTAAGGAAATAAAACTAATCATATTTATATTTTTGGAGAACATCTTTACGAATAATAAATTGTTCTAATCAGATAAAATTTTTTACAGGGATATTGCTCTAATCTCTGATTAAACGTATTAAATACTGGTCAAAGTTAGCAGGTATTTATTTACTTTATCATATTTTACGTCTTTACATTTTTCACAGCATGATTATAAATACGTTTTCAATTAAAAACCAATCATTATTAAATGCAGGATCAAACTTTATTGATAATTTTTAAAGAATTTTAGAAACAGTAAAGTAAATAATAATATTATTAATAATTTGGTATATATTTTATTTTTAAAGAACTTTAGATTTATTTAAAGACAAAAATTTAAATTTACATGATTAGATATATTTTAAGACAAATATTTAAATTTACATGATTAGATATATTTTATAACAAATATTTAAATTGAAGTGATGGACCAAAAAAATTTAAGATTATCCTCATTCACCTCCGTGTATTCTCCATAATCAAGTCACGGGCCGTTTACTTATAACGCGCATATTGAACGGCCCGTGACTTTACTTATAACGCGCTACTTTTCCCGCGTCTTCTCCCCGCCGCTTTTTCTTGGGGATGTTTTAAGTATGACACGGCACGCTATATGTTGCGTGCCGTGCCCCAATTATCCACGAATTTAGTGGATGTCGTTTCATATTGCCTTCTTGAGGACGTTTTTGGACAGTGATTAAAGAAAGAGTATTGTTAAGTTTATAAAGTTTAATGATTTTAATGATTTTGCTAATCATTTAGTTTAATGATTTAATAATTTAATATTTTAAAATTTTATCTTTGTCAATTTTATAGGAATCCATAAAGAAATTTTTTCATGGTTTATATATCTTAATTTTCTTATAATTTCATGTTGTTACCAATTTAATTAATAATATAGTTACATTACCCCTTTAAACAAACCAGCGAGGGGTCATTTAGGTTTCGAATTTAAAGTACAATAGATATTATCTTTCGCAATCTTTTGTTACAGGGACTATAAAGGAAATTATCAATCAAAATAGTAACATAAAAAATTTAATCATTTAAGTTATAACTTTTTCATATTTCAATAAATTATAATAATCGGAATTCCTTTAATTCATAATAATCGGAATTATCGCGTTATTTAAAAAAATTATTCCAAATATAGATCACAAGAAGAACGAAGCATGTATTAATTAACCGAATTCAGCAATTCATCTAAATGGATTCGTGTACTTCGAGATTTCATATGGTGTAACATTTATTAAAGTATTCAATAACGAAATGGACCAGTTATAGTATGAATAGTATGAATAAGCATTTAAGATTCATATTTCTAGGCCAAAAATATCATCATTAACTAAACAAAATAATATGAGTCATTCAAATATAGATAATCAATAGGTAGGTTGTAAGCTTATATCATATGTTTATCTCACAAAATTCGGAATTCAGAAAGTTTATATAATCCCCAAAAATAGGTTACAGGATCGGGAATTTATTAAACAAGAAGGATTTCAAATTTCTGGACCAGTAAAGAGTATGGATATGCATAATCTTTTATCATTTATACAAAAATTTCAATCAGGAATTTTTCGGGACTAATCCGATATACGAGATAGATTATCTAGAATAAAATTTAGACGAAAATACTTTCTTTATTTCGTTCAATTTTTAAAATACAACCCAATAAAAATAAATTTTATGAACAAAAAGGAGAAATTAAATTAGCCGAATGCCATCACTATTGTCCAATCATCAATCCATTTGAATGGAAGATCATAATGTATTTGTACTATCACAAAGTTTAAACTTTAATACATTAATGATGAATGTTTATTAAACAAGGTATTTCTTTCAAATGCAATTTTCATTGGTATGAGTCTTTTATTGTTTTTGTTTAAAATTTCAAACCTTTTTAATCAATGAAACTAAAGAAAGTCATAAAATTGGTGTTACAAATATCAATAAAATCTTGTCATCTCATCGAGGATTTAACGGAAATCCTGATTAAAATTTAAACCAATAGAATTTTATGACAAATCAGGAGTAATTCAGATGAGATTATTAAATTAAATAAAAAAAAAAAACGATAAATTGCTAAACGCTCACTGTGCACCCACGTGAAATATAAATCATATGACATACAAAAGATTGGCTCATCTTTTAATTTTATTATCAAGTACAACACTAAGAATGAAATATTAATTGGTGAAAATAAAACAAGGTTGACATCCCAACACTACCAAAAATGAATAGAATCAACAAAATAAAGCAAGATCATGGATGATGATATCTATTACATATCAAACAAAGCAACATCTGAACAAAATCAACGAAAATAAAGAAGCAACGCCAAAAAGAATAAGATAGCCATTAACATTTCGCTTCCGAAGAGTCCAGGGTGCCGTTTCTACAAAAAAAGAAAATAAAAGAAGGTTAGTAAACATTCCTGAACGAAACAAAAAAAAACGACAAGACATTTACCGGGAATCCATTTCTACTCCGGGGAGTCCAAGGTATCATTCCTAAAAAAAAAGAATAAAAGAACGTTAGTAAACTTAGTAAACGCTCCTGAACGAAGAAAGCAAAAAAAAGAAGTAAAAAGTTCTATTTCGCTATTTTCGCTATAAAAAACACCGATAATTAACATTTATCACCTTAAACTTCTTTATTAGTAAGTTAATGAATGAATGGCCTTATGAGTGTGCCACGTAGAATAAATCTAACAGTACTAAATAAAAAGGTGAACGCCAGAAATCGTATATGGTCTTTTTTGTCATTCCATCTATTCCACATGTACTTTATAATATTCAAGATAACCTGAAGGATTGATCTTGGAAATAATTATTTATCTTCTCATCTTATCCATATCATTCTTTTTTCTTCATTTTTCTTAGCAATATCAGCAATTATAACGTGTTATGCTCTTCTTCAAACAGATGAATAATTTGAATTCAACATGTTTCCGAAACTCGTATTGACAATTTTCTCTCCTGGTTATTTGTTTTCATTCATTTTAAATAAACCAAAAATGTTTCAAGTCTCTCAATCCCTGATTGTTTTCAGAAATCTGTTAATTTATGTTCATGCTTAGAAAAATATTTTGAATTGACTCAACAAATTATAACACGGTGATCATTCAGTCCCGCCGCGTGTTTTTTTAATCATCCGTTTAATTTGTTCATTTGCCTCGTGAATAAGATACAAACGGGTTTGAAATCCTAAACGATCCATGTAAATTTTGCTGTCGTGATCGAAATGGAGTAAAATTCCATGGTTGTACATTCGTTCCTAAATTAAAAATTTAATCAACATACGAACTAATTAAATGAATTAATAAAAACTAAATAAATTTAGAATATTCACGATCAAAAAAAAAGGTGAATTAAAATAAAATTACGATATAACACCAATCTTTCCATTGATTAGCTGCCCTTTAAGACATCAAGGTTGGTAGTTATGCAGAATTACTGGACCTGGCTTGTTTTTAAAAAAGAGTTAGAATTGTAAATAAAGCATTATTATTATATTTAGCACTGATTAAATACCTTATCAAATAAATTCTATGTACAAAATGTGTGGAAGTATATACATGGTTTTTGTGTGCTTTGTGCACAAAAATTTTCTTGGCCATTTGCGAAGTTTCGCGCGCGCGCAAATTCCGGACATTGAGTTTCAAGACAATGGTAATTCCTAACAATTAAAAATAAAATAAATAAAAAAATTGGGTTTGACTTCAAAAGATATAATTAATTTACCATTATCATTACCATCAGTATAAAATAATTCTTTCTTGTATATTAAAAAGTTTTGATCAATTTTCCTTCTTCAAGTCCCAACTTTATCTTGACTATTGCTAAATATAAGTAATTCATCAACCATCATGAGCTAGCTTCGTTCCCTATGAAACTCTCGGCAATCATCCCACTTAAAATTATTTTATCAACATGACGTTTCAATATAGTTTCAACTAAATAATCAATTAAAATTGACTCTTCCTGAGCAAAATTTGCCTTCTTTTTAATAAATCCTATATATATATTATATATATATACAATGAAATTAACATCCATCTGAAATAAATTCAATTAACTTATAATTCCTCCATGTTCCCGAAAATTATGTGTACAAAAACTTTCTCTATATCCCATACTTTTACTGTACTATCAAGTACTATAAGCTGATCCTGTTGCAACTGATTAGTCAACATCCATTACAATTATAGATGCCATAGATGCTTCATGTGCCTAATCATCCCATACGAAGTATAAGTTAAATAGTAATGATGATAGAAAATTTGTTGACATAGAATTAGTGAGTTACCTTAAATGATCTCATGCATTTTACTGTTTCTATAATTTAATGATACAACTAAACAATTCTCAGACGGCGCGTTAGATGAAATGTTGAATGGATAATGAGATCAACTGGATGTATGCAATCTACTATGGCGGTTTTAAAAATTCTTACTATTGTGTAACGTAAGTAACTTTTATTCATATGACTGATATGAGTAATTATATTACCTAATTATATTTACTTATATAACTAGGAAACGGGAAACGTACATCATCTTCTCATATCTTCAAATTCCAATTATGAACTTTCAAGTTCTTAAAACAATTTTAGTTCTTTCATCATCATTTTTGTTTTTTATTAATTTCGTCTTATATCCAGCTCTAATTAATAAGCGCTAGTTACAGTAAATCGCATAATATATTCTCTGATTTTTTGGATTTTTTGGATTTTTTGGAACGAGGTTGAGTAAAAAAAAAAATTGTGGAACTTTGAAATAAATAAATAAAAATAAAATAAAATATTCGCATTTTTATTTGAACTATAAAAAGAAATACAATACACATTGATTTAATCAATGAAGTCCTATCCAAAGAGAGATCAAAACTATAACTGGAGTAGTGAATGGTACTTACTACTCTAACAATTCCTTCCAAATATGTATTAAATGGCAAATAAGAATGTCCATGATATAAATTCGACTGCTCTAATACAATATCGAAATATCCCGATAAATGCAATAATACCACGTGAGCACTCGAACATCTCAACTTGTTCAACCTGTTCAAAATCCAATCCATTTGTTACAAATTACTCGTCCAGTATTTTAGCATTATTCTCATTATTCTGCACCCGTTCATATACAGTCTGGTGCAAAAGTCTTTGGACAAATGTTTTCTTCCGTAGCTACATCATTACTGCGCCAAATCATGTGATCAAGCATTCATTCGAAAGCCAAAAAGCAGGAGATTTATTTAAAAAAAAATTAATAAGGAATACGTTCCCCATTATTCTCAATAACAAGCCTACACCTCTCCTTCATTGACCCAACTAAATTTCTTATAATGTTCTGAGGAATTTTTGACCATTCCTCCTCCATAAAACTTTCTAATTCCCCAATATTTCGTGGTTGCCGCAACTCTACATTCCTTTTAAGAACAGACCACAAATTTTTGATGGGGTTTAAATCAGGACTGTTGGAAGGCCAGTCCATAACAGTTGGGACATTTTCTTGTAGGAATTCCTTCGCAACACGGCTTGTGTGCTTAGGGTCATTGTCTTGTTGTAGACGCCAATTGCCACGTAACATCCTTCTGATCTCAGGAAGATAATCCCTTATTATTTCAACATAAACTGCCCCAGTCATATTTTCATGAAAACAGTAAAGACTAGTTTTTCCCCGGACACAAAATCCACCCCATGCATTAACTCTCGTTCGGTCTTTTGGAATGCGACGGACTGGTCTTTGACCTCGATACCAATACTGCACAGTGTTACTAAATAGCCAAAAGGATGTTTCATCTGTAAAGACTGTGCGATTCCAGTCATCATTCTGATGTCTTCGAGCCCATTCTATTCGTTTTTCCTTATGCAATCTGGTTAATATTGGCGCACATTTTTTATCGTAGCCTAAACTGGCTAAATGTCTCAATACTGTGCTATAGGACACATTCACACCCTTTAACGATA
>QZLH01000172.1:38239-63405 GCA_003833135.1 Oehlia diaphana | reverse complement strand
GATTGGGCCTGTGCACTCGCATTACTCTTCATTTCTTTGTTGTAATGAAAAAAATTTTTTTTTAAGTGTGGCTTAGCAATTAAGATGGTAATTAGTAGTACGAATGATGTATTTTTAATGTACAAAGTTTAACTTGATTTGGGTTTAAATTGGCCGATCTGTGTGACTTTTAATTTTGCCGATTATTGTCCAAAGACTTTTGCACCAGACTGTATATCGCGTATATATCGCGTGGAGCGAAGAATCAAGAAGTATTCAAGCAGCAGCTCATTCGTATTAAACAACATGAAGAAGGTTCGATTAAAATAATCTATCTCACCCTCATATGCACCGTTTAGACCAGTTAAACGATCACAAAACGCGCCGTTGTCTTGTTCTGTGACAAAGTTGATTGTCGTATTGTCCTTTTGAAATTCCTGTTCTGGAAACATTATTTTGTAAAATAGAATATTGTCCAATTCGAATCTTTTTTTCTGTTGGATTTTCTTTTACACCCATTCGAAGATTCATTTGTTATGCCAATTGTTTTGAATTAATTGTCAACACCATCCTCGATTATTATTAGTAAATTGTTTACGGCTTGTACAAAAAAAAATCGTCTTATTTTAATTGAAAAATTCAAGAGGAAATTGCCAACAATTGACAGATGTATAAAAGCCTCAAAGGAGATCACGAGCTGTCCCGATCCCGATTTCCAGGTCCTCCTCCTCCTCCTCCTCTTCATTATTATTGTCGCCATCACCACCATCTTTATCATTATCATCATCATCACTATCATCACCATCATCATTATTATCCCCATCATATCGTTATTATTATCACCATCATCATAATTATAATTACCACCATTATTTTCATCAAAATATAAACGCAAGTACCGCAGGACCCAACTTTCCATTGACTTGTGGCATAAAAAACAAGCAACATTATCTGGGGAATTCTTCGAAGACGAATTCGGAGACTTTATTGGAAGTAAAGGCAATCTCTATCTATAACTTCAAAATCGTCGATTATTTGGTACAACATCGTCGCTTCTGAACTGTGGATGAGAAGAAAGTTTTACCGCTGATTTAATCCAATTAGCGATGGTATCTGTAGCCGCGGCCGCGGGTGTATGTGGTAGCTTCGAGATCAGAAACAGTACATGTTTATTCTTAGGATCATCCCTCCAAGTTTGGGTTCTATTTAATAAGCACTGTAAAGCTTTTTTGCTGAAGATTTAGATGTACTCAATAAATGTGATTTAGCTAATTTGTGTTCCTTCGGATCTCTACATTCTAAAGTGTATCCTGAGCTAGATGACTTAATTGATGTAATATTCACCTTCTTCAAGTCTGAAGGTCTACTTGCTGTAACTAGGGCTAACAGGAAGGCTGTTTGATTATCAGGTTTCTAATGGACATTTTGTTGTTAGTTCCCAATTATTTAATATAATCAAGTGAAGGTGTTATATTTGTAGGGTCATCAGAGTGAATTGGTGGATTATCGATGTGAATAAATAGCACCGTTTTTGCGACATCCGGGTGTGTTTCGATCGAATACCCGTCTACATGTTCGTGGATTTCACTAACTGCGATACGGCGATTGTGTTATAGGCAAATCCTTCTGATAACATATCCACTAAATTTCGCATACGTATTTTATAAGCCCAAGTAGTGGGATCCAATGATCGTTCAGCATATCAAGATATCCATGTCTGTAGACGATGAAGGTTGATAGTTTCCTGAAACGCCTTTATTTTGGTACCGTGTCCTGAGATAGTACACATGAGAATTTTCCACTTCGGATTTCGTAGTGTTGTCTCCTCTCTATTCATTAACTGACTTAATATAATAAATATAAAATAATTTTTCTTCATTATTTTAACTAAAATTTTTTCAACCTTGTTAAAGAAAAAAGAAGGTTAAAAAATCTTTGAAAAAAAGAAACGTACCTACTTTTAATTGAATTAGGAAAATGGTCTTAAGCGGAGAACAATATGGTAGTTCCTCCAACAGGGGTTACTGCTTTTAACATTGAAGGCAGCACTATACGTTCGTCACTTTTTGTTCCAATATGCGGGGGTAAACGTTGAGCTTGAAGGTGAATCTTTAAGAAACTCCAAAGAAAACTAAATATATAGAATATTTAATAATCGATGAAATGAGTATGGTAGGACGCCGTTTTCTTGCTATAATTGATTTACGACTGCGGTAAGCATTCCGGATCACTACAATATTCCCTTTGTGGTTGATCCATAATTTCCTCCGGTATGTGGCGTTCCCATATATTCTCAGAACTCTCGAAAATCAGATCGCTTATCTGAGGATGGTCAGTCAATTTCAAGAAATTTATAAACTTGAGGCTATGCAAAAACAACTCGGATAAACAACAACAATTCAGAAATCTGTCATATCACTTACGTGATGGAAAATGTACAGTACACGATCCGACTGGGAATTATTAATGACGCGAAATCCAGAAAATATTCCTGAATCAGATGAATCAGAAAGAAACCTTCTTCAGATGCCATCAATGTTCAAAAAAGAAGTGGTACATACGGGTGGATCTGAAGCTTCTAAGACCGATTCCGAAATTGGTAATGGAGACAATAACAAATATTTTATATAAAGAGAAACCCGAGTACACCTCTTTATTTGACAGTATTACGATCCAACTCTTAGGAATATAGAAGGACTCTACTACGTGCATTACATCCGACGCGAGGAGGCCGGTCCTTTGCAAGATTATCATCATTGATTACGTCATTGTACTTTGATTGCTTAATAGTATAATTCATACCATCAGTTTTTTGGCCAACTGAAGGCTTAATAAGAGCTTTTCGAAAAGAATATAGCTTTCATTATCTTCTAGTTAACATATGACTTTGAATTTCTTTCAATTGACGGAGAATCTTTAGTTTTAGAGTTTGTTCTATCTTAGAAATTATATTAACCAAACCACCTCCTTACTATACACAAAAAGCCAAGGGTTTGACCAATTCGTTAAGTTCACGGTCGACTCTGTATTTAGTTCCTTACCAATCCTGAACAACAATAAGTAAACCAAACGTTTATTTTTTAAGTCGATCAAATAAATTTGTTCTATCTCATTGACATTATCGTTCAAATCCGACATAATTCCGCGAGCGAAGATTTTGGCTTTTGCAGTTTGAGCGGCGCTAAGATTAGCCTTCAGATGAACATTTTGATCACGTAAATTATTAGGCGTAATGTGCAGTCGCAATAGTGTAAGATTCCATTCTCTTTAACTCTTTATCAACTATATAGGACATTGCATCGACAGCTTTACCATTGAACGGTAATCGACCTATTTTTTTTGTTATTTGATAATGTGCTCCAATCTTTTTTGTTAAGCTCAACCTTTGAGTATTTGCAATATCCATTTCTAGGACAGCCTGAAATTAATGATGTAACCATTCATTCTTTTTGCTCTTAAATTTGAAACCTTTATCTCGGTTGCTAAGCCATCTTTTGATCACGATTGTATGGTTTTAGATGATGCGAGTGAAACGATTGCAGAAATTGCATCAAAAAGTCTCTTTCGGAGGCGCTATATACCGCTTTTGTCCACGTTTCGTTTGCTCGGGAGTTCAAGTACAAAATCGGCATCAACATAATCTTTGGTTTTATGTTGTGTAGAAGTAAAGGTAAAGTTTGTACTAAAATTAAGAATTTTTGATTATCAAGCCGGATTAGCACGTGTATATGGTGTAACACAAGTAATCAAGATAAAAAATGCCCCGATGAAACTTTCGCTAACGTTTCATATTTTTCTTTCCTTTAGACGGTTAATTTTCGCGTAGGGTTTCGTAGGAATTTGGTAGGGATTTTCTTATTTTTTTTCAAAACCATTCTTTTAACGAAACGTTTATTAACGTTTCTTTTTTTTCTACTACTCTTTTAATTAAACAGTAACATTATTGACTAAAATAAATCCATATTATTATCATTGTTTCTAATGAGTAGCCTTACTAGCCTATCGATATGGTAGTACGTAAAAGAAGTTTAAACAATCAATTTGATGTGCCATTTACGAAGCCATCCCAGGCTTCAAATTGGCTAGAAGAGATACAATGAACAAAATGAAACTACATGTAAGGAATTATATTTATATTTTAGTGGATCATATAAAAGGATGACAAATTTAAAAATGCTCCAAGAAATGAATCATGATTCACAATTAATATGAGTATTATCTTTATCCAATGAGATTCTGTAATTGATGCACTGAATTTTGATCGTATAACTGAAATGTTAAAGGCCAGAGAGATAAGGACCAGACTACAAAAATGTTAGAATTACTAGATCTTATTCAAATAAACAACCGTGTATCCATGGATAATAAGTTTTTTCCATTTTATACCATTTTATGCAAAATCTTTCAACAAGGTTACATTTCTTTATATATTGTTAAAAACTCATTGAATGTTACACGATAACAACTAGCAAATGATTTTGCTAAATCTGTAAAAGTAATAATTCACTGATAGATTTCCGCCACACCGTAATATATATCTCAAATTTATTTGATTGGCATTTTTGTGGGTAAGGTTACGCAGGTTACGCGGTGGTTTATAGCAGAAAAACCACAGCTTTCGAATGCATTATAATTTCTCTTTCGATAAAAATTAAAAAATGACTTGTCTTTGTGGCGACGGCAGATTCTTATTATTTACGAATTTTCACTGATCGACATCCGGATCACGAACTAACTTGTTTATATACTGTAATTAAAAAAAATTTTTTTGATACTTTAATTATTAAGCATCTTCGAACATCCTCCATCGACATACACCTGTAAATACAAATGTATATAATAATGTATCTATTCTAAATTAGTATGCAAAAGTGAATTAGTTTCATATGGATGAATTTTAAAAAATATTTTGAGAATAAAAATAAATCAGATGGGAATGATCAAACATGCAATGAGAAAATGATATGAATAATGAGTGGTATCATATTTGGAACTTTCGTTTTCTCCAAATATTAACATTAGTAATAATATTACTTTACCGGTTCCCTTTACAATTGCTAGTGTTAAAGAATATTCTTTCAACACAAATTAACAAAACCAGATTACGTAATAGAATGAATGTTGAAATACATAACAGATAATATGCATTTAATGATGCCTGATAATATTGAAGAGTTTGGAATAAAGCGTTGATCAATAGGAAATTAAATATGTACAACGTATTAATAATATATAAGCAAATTTTTTTTAATTGTAAATTCATTTATTTTATCGCGTCAATCGTACAAAAATCGTCCAATTAGAAATTGCGCGCATAAAAATTTTAACTAAAATTTAAGATTCTATTAACTAAAGTTTATTGTTGTACATCGTCGGACGACATTTTGTGTGAGCACAGATAAAACCCGTGATAATCAAGACTTCTAGAATATTCGAAAGGTAACTTCTACAAGTAAAAGTATCGTTATTAAAAAATGAGATTATATATTAAAATATTTAAATAGAATTATAAACCAATTTATTAAATATGTAAATATTATATTTGAAATATGCAAAAGAAATATGTCGCATGATCTTATAATGAATTATACGAGTAAAATATACGAGATTTGATTCTAAAATGAAAAAAAATTTACATTTTCGGAGCCACCAAATGAATACTTGTGTTTCAGAATTTCTTTATCCGACATCTTTAAATAATTTTTAAAAAAATAAACTCAAATGAATGTACGAATAATTTGGTAAATTATTTCAAAAAAAAAGAGGAATATATAATACTTTTTCTCAAAAAAAAGTAATTTTTTTCACTTCATTATTTTTCTTACTTTTACAATTAAATTACCGAGTTATAGTAAAACGTGGAATTAGTGTGACGTCACCTTGAAAATTCGAATTTAATGATTTAGACCAAAATGTATGAATTATTATTAGACGACGAATTTAATTTTCGTTTGAACACTATTCAATTATAAGCGCTACTGACTTTCAGATTATTATTTTTTTTTTTGGAACCGTAATTATCCCCTCATCTTTATATTTAGCCACCAACTCCTTGTGTTTATTTGACCATGTACTACCCATCTCCCAATAACCCTCAAATTTAATAGGAAATCTTTTTTGGCGTTTCCAACTCTCAAAAAATGATTCTAACCCTTCTATTGTGAAATTCCATTTGTATCCAAATGAAAATTTTCTTATAGTTTTAGGAGATACATTACTTATAATTCTTAATAATTCGTCTCCATTAGGATCTACGACTTTGCGGGTAGAAACAACATCAATTTTGGGGTCATATACGTCCGCTGTAAAGTTTATTTTTTCTAATTGTATACAATTAGAAAAAATTCTGTTGATTTCTATTAAATTTGTAGGCTCAATACTTATAGTTAACTTTTTTAAGTGTGGACATTTATTCGATATTGCCACAATCAGTTGGTTATTTTGGACCGGATAATCTTCAAACTCATTAAATGGAAAGCGTATTTCAATTTGTAAAATGTTCCCACCGGATTTTTCAATTATTAACCTTTCAATACCACTTGGCAAAAACGAAGTTACAAGGTATTGAAGATCCGGAAAAGAAGCTTTATCCAAACAGCTTTCCCAATACTTCCAGTTTACGTTAATTTTACTATAATCATTATTTATCTCCAATGATTGTAGCTTCACTGAACTTGTAAGAAATCTTGGGTCTATGAGCGTAGCATATGATGCCAATATAAAATTTTTTAACTTGGCAGCCTTCTCTGCTACCACATAACTTAATAATGGGTATATTTCTTCTTCCTCCTCATCCTTATTGTCGCCATCACCAACATCGTTATCATCACCATCATCACCATCATAATTATCATCATCGTCATCATCGTCATTATTATCATCATCGTCATTATTATCATCATCGTCATTATTATCATCATCGTCATTATTATCATCATCGTCATTATTATCATCATCGTCATTATTATCATCATCGTCATTATTATCATCATCATCATTATTATCATCATCATCATCGTCGTTATCATCATCATCATCAACAAAATGTAAACTCAAGGACTGCAGTTTATGTTGCACCTCGATAAATAAAGCTAAATCTTGAGATTCTTCACGAATATAGCCTATATCCAATTCTTCGATACATTTGCAAATCTTGGTTAGTTCGCATAATATATTTAAAATTATATTATTCTCAACTTTCTCAACTTTCTCAAAACTAAGTTTAAGGTTGTTCAAATTTGAGAAGAAGTTTTTAGCATTTGGGTAAGAACATATTTCTTTAGTTGTACGAAAATGGAATTGGTTAACATTTTTACATTTATCAAAAATTAATTTATAGATTTCTTCTTCTAGTATATTTTGTTTGTACACATGATCCTCTTCATTGATTAAAAAGTTTGCCATATCACTAACCATAAATGACGAAATACGAGTAAAATAAAGCATGTATTCAAACGTTGGTGCTTTTGAAAATTTATTCAAAGGTAATGTAATATTATTTTTGGATAAAGGGCCTTCTGGATCATTAGGTAAAAAATGGGCGATAGTATTATAGAATTTTTCACGTGTTTCTTTATTTTTAAATTTAGGAGAAAATAAAAAATATTTCCACAAGACAAACATCGCTAACTGGCACCAGAATTTATCTACCAGAATACACGAACGTAAAGATGCGATGTCATCTTTTAATTCAGAAAAAATTATAAGGAGAACGTCTGCGGAAACTTGATCCATGTTGTTATGAAGAGTAGGATAAATATTATGAACGATTTGTATATATTATTTGTATAAAAAAAAATATTAATGTATAAGTAATGTAAATAGCTGAAAAAATAATGAAGGTCAAAAACTAAATGAATACGATCCATTTTTATACAAAAAAAAAAACGATTTTTATCAGCTAAGACATTAATAGAAGTCTTTGTTTAATTAAAGTATTACCATATATCTGATATCTTAAATTTATAATGTCTAACATATACTGTATAATAGGGGCTTACAGTTTGAGCATTATCAATACTCGAAAAAAAAGAAAAAAGATTAGTCATTTTCTCTGACACAAAGACGATTGTTTATTTCCCATTTAAAGATTTATTGAAAGTACTTAATTTTCTTTTAAATCCGATCACATGACTGTCGGCCGTTAGATATAATTTGTGAGTTCAGTTGTATTAAATCACAATTTAATAGTTTTTATTAATTTTATGATTTTATCAGTTTCAAATTAAGGAATAATACCAATATTTTTTCAAACAAATTTTCAATTTGAAACTTGACGCGTTGAATTATTTAAATTTACAAAACTTTCCTAACCTTCAGTCCCTTTTAAAGAAATGAAACTTTTCACATTTTCAAAATACGAGATATATAAATTTGTAATGACATTGTTAAATAAAATATGGAGTAATACGGCCGATTGTTTCCGATTTTAGACTGAACAAATGCTATGTCACAAATTTCATTGTTCCAAGTATTATAATATTATTTTTTGGTGTGACAAGCATTATAGACAGAATAATATGTTTAAAAATGCATTACAGATTGTTATTAATGGTTTCGAGTTACATACAATCATAAAACGTGATTATGTGGTTCAATAACAAAGATTTTTATTTTTTACAAGTAGTAAAGTATAATGTATATAGTTCATGATATATAAAGCTAACAATAGTTTTCAGTAGCACAAAGTTTCATGTCTATATGCTGTCAATTTCTTTTACAAATGTAGATGCAAGGTCAAGCGAATAAAATTATAAGTTATTAATGATTGAGCGGTCATGCGAATTTCTCCTAGACAGATACCGGCCGTGATAGATGTAACTAAATACTTCAAATACTGCGGAATATTATTCTTAAAAGTTTCCTAAAAATATTAATGTTTAGTAGAAAAGAATTTTTTTCTTGATAGTTGAAGAACTATACAAGATGAATCATATATAATAAAATTTGGTGCGAACTATGATTCCAATTTTAATAAATGTACCGTAATACCAATTTTAACGTGTTGATGCTATAATAATAATAAGTTATTACCATGATTTATCCTATTTATCTGATTAAATCATTTGTTTGATCGTTTATCTTTCTGTAAAAGTATTGTATAAATAACATATCTGGACTTCATTAAACTTAATTTACAGTACAAGTACATGTTAAACCGACGATTTCCCTCAATTGCTAGAATTTTGTAAAATTCTTTTATTTTGTTAGGCTCATTATTCCACATTTTTAAATAATAATACATTATAATTAATAGCATATGGACCTCCTTGTCTAAGGCGTACCATTTTATTACAACGATATAACATAGGGATTATTGTTATACAGGATCATCGAGCTTTGATGTTTAAGTTGCAAGGCGGGTTTTCCATAAAATTCAAAAAATTTTTTGATAATCTGTTACTTTTACTTCTTTTACGTTCATTATTTTTTTTAAAAAAAAAAATTTGAAAAAAAAAGAAAAAGGAAGAGAAAAGACTTTAAAAAAAATTTGAAAAAAATTGCTTTTTCCGATAATTATTTTGATATATAATTATCACTAATCGTATACATATCTAAATTTTTTTAGAGCATGAGAGTACGGGATCTAGATAGACCAAATATATTATAAAATTGATCTTTATCATCTCCTCCCCGATTATGACAAATAAGTTATATATATTTATCTTTATCAATAATATAAATTATACAGTAAAGAGATACGATATTTTTTTATCATCGTTTGATCAATTGATCAAAAACAAATGCGCTATCTAATAAATCTGTTCGTATCAAACGCCTCATGACCAAAAAAAGAAAATACACTGACACTTTTTTTTTTTTTAGTTTAACTTTATTAATATTGCAATATTCAACCATTGTGATTTAAAGAAATATATACAGTATATTCTTGTGAAACAATATATGCATATATTTAAATTATTATTTTATAAAAGATAGTTCTTTTGTTAGAGTGATTTGAATAAATGTATTTTATTAATTAAATCATAATAAATCGCCTTTTTTTTTATGCAATAAATCTTGTTGAAATTTTCGATCGATAAATAATTTTATTTTTACAAAAATACAAAATTTTTAAGTATACAAGAAAGTCAACTGATGCATTGAATGATTTGAAATATGATAAAATAACAATGCGCTTACTCATGTATTAAAAGGCATTTCCGGAATCCGGATTTCGATAAAACGAAAATGGAATAAAAATGAAAAATTATTTTTTTTTTTTCATAAACTAAATTATTAATATACGGGAGTGATTTGAAACAATGATTGATAACAAAAGCGTTTAATTAATCAAACTTGTACTTTTCGGATTCCGGAGGAAAAAGAACCAGTCATTTCTTACAAAATTTGATAATTTGGAAGGTTTTAAAAATTTTTTACTTACGCGTCTTTTCGGGTGCTCGGGTGCTACTGCATTCAAAATTTACTTGTAATGTGCATAATCAATAAACTTATATTCGTTTCATTTGTCTTTTTATGGTTTGTATGATGCTGCGCAAGGTTCAAATTAAATATAAAAGCAACCATAAAACAGTCCTGGTCAAAAAATAAGAATATGAAAAGATACTCTAAAAAAACTTTAGATATTGATTATGACTTTATTTCATTAACAAAAAAAAAAAAAAAAATTATTCCCCAAAAACCATCAAAACCGTCCTCCAAAACCGTCCTCCCAAACCATCCTCAAAACCGCCATCCTAACCATACTACCGGCATCAAAACCATCCTAATCGTCCTTAAAATCGCCATCAAACCGCCCATCCGTCCCCGAAAAAAAAATGGAAAAATAAATTATGGTTAGTTAAGATGAATTCATTAAAAATGAATTTATCAAAATTACAACTCTCAACTAATTTAATCTTTTGCAATCTATAGTATACAAAGTAATCTGCTTCATTCTTTTTATTAATTAACTGTTAAATAAAAAAATCATTTCACTTTTTTAAAATAACTATTAATGTGATTTTATTATAAGATGTAATGAATGTGAAGTTCTTATCCATTGCTGAGACATTATCGTAATATGAAGTTAAGATCATCTCTAAAAAATATTATTAATTTAAATTTAGGTACAAATATCTGCTACCATCTTATAAAACTATTAGATTAACCAATTAATGTTGTCCAAAATTAAAACCGATGATTATTATCTACAAGAAAATTTTAAATATAATTTTATCATGACATATAACATTCTTTATTCACGTTAAAACCTGAATTTACAAACCTAATCTAATCGTCGAATTTCCTTGAAATTTTGTCTCAATAGTCAATGCGAAAAATAGTTTGACCTCTGCAACAACCTTATAGAAAATAAAAAATTCAATTAATAAAAATAGAGGTGTAAGAAGGGTTTCTTTTTAATTTCTTTTCTATTTTAAAGCTATATCTAAGAATTTGATGATATGGCGTGTTTGTATGATCACCAATATCTCCAATATTAAATTAAGCGAAGCTTAAACTCTATAGCGTAATATTACTAAGTACAGTACGTCAAAAAAAAAAAAGATTTTAAATTACATTATTATTATCCTCTATCTATCAATGGTAGTGATTTTTGTTATTATGAAAATAAATCGTGGTTAATCGGCTAATCGAATTCTATCGAATTCTTAAATATAAAATGTATAAATTGTTGTCAGAATTATTTGCTACTATCATATATTTTTCTTTGTTTTAAAATATTCTCTTTTTATTTTTGTCCGACAATTGTAATATATTTCAGGAAATGTCAAGTCTACCGACCTGTCATATTATTAGTAGTCCATTTGTCGTTGTACAAGATGCTGTCAAAGTTATTGTACAAAAAACTGAATTAAAAAATTTAATTGATTAGGGATATGCTCCCTTTCTAAATTTTCATTTCATTTTTTTATTTGTGTAAACCCTTGGATAATTAGTTATTAGGCATAAAAATTATTAAGTTTAATTTTGATTTATTTTTACTGTATATCATCAGTCTTTTCAGAAGGAAAAGAAGTCTATTGTTCCATTTTGAAACATTGATTTTTCATTCCGTAAATATTCTATTTCGACTCAGGATCAACTTCTGAAGAATCAATTCAGTTTATTTGCAGTCTGAATAAATGATAGGTTGAAAATACGGACGCGTCGCTTATTACGGTACACAGCATCCCTATTTTCTTATTATAGTCCTTTAAAAATTAAAATGGCTTGATCTATTCTCAACCAGTTTATTTATTTGATTTATGGTTGAAAATGATTTGGATTTCTCAATTGTTTACTTTATTCTTTTTATTCTTTAATCTATATTGTAATACAAAGAAATTGCGAAAATAAAATTGGGGAGAAAAATTATTTCACAACTAAGAATTTACCTTGTTAGAGACTTTTCTGCTTCTGAGAAAAACAAAAGCCGATCATATGATAATGTCAATGCGACAAGAAATAAAAAAAAGGCCGAAAATTCTATGGACTTTTCGCGGAATATCCGGATGATTGCGGAATAAATATTGGTTATTGTAAATATGGCACCGTTTATAGTAGTGGCGCAACACGGTTCTATAAAATCACGATTTTTTTATAAAAAAGTTGCATGCGCGTCAACACGCGTCACGTCTAAGGAATTTTACTAAATTCACGACTTCGCGCAATTACAAAGTATTATAGTATTACACGTGGGTTAAAGTCAGTTACGCATTAAGTCAGTTACTTGCTTTTCCTTTTACAGTTACGAATCAAACCAATCTAAAATTCTTCACAACAAAAACACGATAATTCCAACAAAATACGAAACACGATCCTAATTCAGTAACTTGCAATTTTGTATATAAATAGGGGTCTTGGTCTAAACAGTGGTTAAACTTAAAAACTTCTTCGAAAAAAATTTTTCACAACTACCCGCACAACTATACAAGTTGAAATAGAAGAATCATTTTGTTGAGCACGTCGCGAACGTTTTGATGCGCGTTATTTATTTTCCAAACACGCTTCCGTGTTCTCCAAAATAACGAGGTAATTTATGATAAAATTATTTATTATCAATGACTTCTTTTTCTATTGAAATGTCGTCTTTCATGGTAATTTGATAAAAAACTATTTACTAAAAGATCAATGACTTTTTTTTCTTTGTTAGAATTGCTCGGGTCTACAAAAAAAAAAATATCGGCGCTCCTCTCGCATTCACCTGCTCATGAGACAAATCTTTCTATACTTGACTTGGAATTAGCCCGATGGCTTTTCAGCTTTATGGGTTACAAGTACAGATAGATTTGATCGTTAAGAAGAAATCGCCTATCGTTGCTCCGGTTAATAAAATGGTGTGGGAAGAGGGAGAAAATCAGAGAGAAAGAAATCGGAAGGCACAATTAAAAAAAGATTTAATGTTGGCGGGCAGAACGACGCCTATAAAATCTTACGGTCCTTCAAGGTAATTTATGATAAAATTATTTACAATCAATGACTTCTTTTAAAATGTCATCTTTCATGGTAATTTGATAAAAAATTATTTACTAAAAGATCAATGACTTTTTTCTTTTGTGGATATTCAAGAGTTCCAAGGCGCATAAAAGAGCAATGTCTTCTTAAACAAGTGAAGAAATATCAACAATCAATTCAAAAATTGAAATTGGTCTTGAAAACATCAGGGGACGAAGATGTTACAAGAACACCGCCAGGACCCGTATCATCGCTGTCAAATAGACTATCTAAGAGTAAAAGACAAGAAAGGAGTTCATCACGTGAGATTGCAAAGATAAAATCTCCACGTAAAAAGAATTCGCCAAAACCTACCACAGTGAATAATAACAAAATTTCTTTAACTCCTGGAGTAGGCCTGATGAGAAGCTTCATATAAATGTTGAAACTAAAGAACTGCCAACAAGATCTAGCTTCCATGTTTTAGAAGAAGGACTGTCTTGTTTTGATTCATCAATAAGCGCATTCTGCCCGCCTACATTATATCTTCTTTTAATATATCTTCTTTTAATTGCGTTTTCTGTTTTCTTTCCCTCTGATTTTCTTCATCTTCCTCAATTTTTTTTTCTCAAGATGAAAATGATTTTTTAAAATTTTATTTGTATTTTTTATTTTAAACTCCTTTTTTTTTTTGAAATAATTTTTTTATATTAGATCACATTATTATATGAATAAAGTCTTGACTTCGGTGAATAATTATTTATCGCTATTATGATATTAAATTGTTTAAATTACTATACTTGACATGAATTTTGTCGAGCCTGTATAAGTCTTTAGAAGAAGCAAATATTAACAAAAAAAATATAAATTCAGAATTTAAAAGAATAAATCTGCTATAAAACGTTTGCAATCACCTTTAATTAACCTTTTTTTTTTGTAACACAGATTTTCTGATAATCAAAAATAAAAATTTGGTTAATAAAAAATGAGAAAATTTTAAATCGTTGTATACTTGTATTCCACTTAATCTAGTTTCTTCTGCTATCCACTCTTTTAACTTTTTACGCTCAAGTCTGTTTAAACTAAAGTGTTTGAAAAGAATATCAAGAGAACGAACACGGAAAATTGCTACAAATGACAAGCCAGCCGCAAATTCCTTCTTCCCAAGGTCTAACCTTGCAATTTATGAGCTGATGGCCCACGCAAGAGAAAGTGGAAATTGCAAGCGAGAGCAACTTCCGGTTTATTTTCCCACATACGTCTTATAGAACAATAGGCCCTTCTATATTCCTAAGAGTTGGATCTGTAGTTGGATCGTTATACTGTCAAATGAAACTCAGGTAAAGAGGTGTACTCGGGCTTCTCTTTATATAAATATCTGTTATTGTCCCCATTACCCCATTTATAAGACCAGCAGCATTCTGAATAATAATATTTCGGCTTCAATTTCTTTTGCAGTTTTGGAATCGGCCTTAGAAGCTTCAGATCCACCCGTATGTACCGTATGAATCTTAGCAACGGGTTGTTTTAATAATCGAAGTCTATTCAAATTTATTTTATCCACTTCTTCCCATGTTGTTAGAACATTGATGGCATCTGAAGAAGTTTTTTTCTCTGATTCAAGAATATTTTCTGGAATTCGGATCGTGTAGACCTTCAATCACGTAAGCGATATGACAGGTTTAAGATTGTTGTTGTTTATCCGAGTTACCTGTTGTCTTTGCATAGCCTCAAGTTTATAAATTTCTTGAAGTTGACTATAGGCACTACGACCATACCTCGAGAGTCCTGAGAATACATGGGAACATCACATGTCGGAAGAAGCTGCCCAAAGTCACCAATAAGAATTATGGATCGGCTACCAAAGGGAATATTGTAGTGATCTGGAAATGTTTGCCACAGTCGTAAATCAATTATAGCAAAAAAACGACGTCCTACTATACTCATTTCATCGATTATAAATATTCTATATATTTTAGTTTTCTTTGAAGTTTCTCAAAGATTCTCAATGTTTACCCCATATTGGAACAGAAAGTGACGAATGTATAGTGCTGCCTTCAACGTTAAAAGCCGCAACATCTGTTGGAGTAACTAACATATTGTTCTCATGTAAGTTATGTTTCTTTGCGATTTCATATAACCTTCCCCGAATAGCATTAATAAGTAAGATTTGTCTGTTCCAGTAGTACCCATGACAATAATTCTTAAAGGTGCTATGGATTCTACTCTTTCACGTATTAACCTTTGTTTCTCACTTAAATTCTAAGGTCGATACTAGCTGAATTATATCCAACTGAGTGAGTTAGTTGTTACCAATTGCCTGCTGGATGAAGTTTTCTGCCTCCTCAATTTCAGGATCGTAGCAAACTTTCGTTAACCCAGTCGTGATTTCTATCAATATCATGGGCACTAAAGTCATCCCATCATTTCAGCCAGTAACATCCAGTCAGTTCGAAGTTCATACGCTTCCTGTGGTGTGTCGTCGTCTTCTTCATCAGAATCGTTACCTTCAACTTCTTGAATATCATCCACAACAGGTCCAATTAAATCATTAGGGTCATCATTGACCTACAAGATGTTGGTTATATAAATCAATCCATGAAAGAGTGTGATTCTCTGTGAGGCTAAGAAGGTCTCTATAACGAATGGGAGATGGACACGGCTAAATACGTACAATGTTTTCACCAGAGCATGCTACCTAGTTGCCTTTTACTAATTTATATTGCTGATCCAATTTGAACAATGAAAGTTCCTCAAGTTCGGCAGGTCTATTACAATATCTTTGTAGAGGTGAGGCATCTGTTTACATAATTCCATTGTTCTCATTATTTGGAACATTTTGAAGATGATGACGAGTTTCTTATCACGCTCTCCGACTGTGTGAATGAGCAACTTTGGAATGTTTTAACAGCTGGATCATTGGGTTATCATTACGAAGAGCTTTGTCCAACACTTCTGAGAAAGCCTAAGGACCCTAAGGACCGTGGACAGTACAACATAGCGATACAAAACTCTACGAGAAATTGCAATATTATCAGTTTGAAATATTTTACGAGTAGCACATGCTCATCTGGTAACCTTTCGAGCAGTGAGTGCGGCGATCTTGTAATTAAGATCTAATATTCATCAGAAATTAGACCGTCGATGGTTTCATAAGGACAAAACCATATCTAATCCTGGTTAAAAGTTGAATGCGCAACAGTAACTTAGAATCATACATATCCATGAGCGATTGAGCTGTCGCTGTGTTTGTGGTTTAGAACATCATTTCGATCAAATCTATGTTGTAAATAAAGCCGTGAGAAACTCCATTTTCCCTTCCATTTTTCCTAACAGATATTTGAAGTATTATTTCCTAAATTAATGAATCAGAAGACGGGTTTTTTGCTTTAACAACAGTCATAGTAGTGTTGTTAATAAATGCGCAGCATATTCCAAAAAAAAAAAAAAAATTATTGCTAATTGTCCGGAGCGAAGCGAAAATTCTATATTTCAGAAATTTTTTTTATTAATATATTGCAAAGAATTTTAGGTTAATAAAAATTATAAATAATATTTTTAATTACTACTATTTATTTTTTTTAAATCACATTATTTGTATATCTGATATAAATACTTTTATAATTTTTTTTAAAAATACCTATGTAAATATGTAAACTATTAAAAATCAGGGTAACAAATAAAAAAATACATAATCATATTAATTTGTGAAATAGAATTATAGAAAAATAATAAGAAATTAAATATATAGAGCGGGATATTACGGTATTAAAATGAAGGAATTATCCCGCATTTCAAAATAAAATTATATTTAGTAAAGTAAACCGAAAATATGAATTTCAACAAATTTTTTTTTTATAAATCGGATCGGTAAACCATATGCCCAATACCGAGCTGGAAAAAAAAAAATTTTTTAAAAAAATGTGGTTAAAAAAAGTCTATAATATTTTTTGTAAATGCCTAGCTTCAAAATATCATACCTAAAAATCATGTTTTTCCATGTTGTGCCGTGTGGTATCTAATTATCAAATTTGTCAAGTACATAGTTTTATCAAAAAATGATAATATTTAAATTACATACCATCGTTCACGTCGATAATAATATTTAACGGAACATCTTTGAGTTCCTCGTCATTAATTTTGTGAAAATTGGTAGTAATAAACGAACTATCTTAAGTGTCTTTATTTTTTTTGATTGTGAGGATGGCAAAAAATCACTTTATTTATACTTCTTTGATTTTGCTGATTCATGCCTTATTTCGGTGATTGGATTAACGGCAATATAATAATTCCTCAGCCGCAAGATATTTTTTCCACTTGTATTAAATTATAATCAGTACATCTGTACTAGCTACACAGCCCCTCTTCCCGAGATATGGCTTAGCTTTCAATAATCACAAATATATAGGAAATTCATCTAAATAATTCACATTTTTGTTTGTTGTTTCCCGATCTAGATCTCTTCGATTTCCTTGTGAATAAACCCGGGAACAAGCGCTATCATCATTTCATCATAACCCGCACCGCCACCTGCAGTAGCGACGCCCACATTGCCACCATTATATTCTTCCGTAAATAAGATCATGCATCATCTCTCTCACGTTCACGATTTCTCAATGTCATTTCCAGAGCCGTGGATCGCAGATTGCTGATTTTAAACATCGAGATTTGAGAACTTTAATCTATCCTTATCGTAAAAAATCACGACTTTTTCCTCCTGTAAAAGTGATCAAATCAATCATTTTAGTAAATATTATGAAGATCGTTAAGGATAAGAGGATCATTATATTCTATTATTCTAATATGCTCTTTAAAAAGTAACAAACCTCGGTCGAGTATATTAGGGATTTGAATGATAATAATACTCTTTTGTCCTCTATAATAAATATCAAATTGTATTTTTAGATTAGGTTTAATTGATTTATTTAATTTATCTAGCTGCATAGAACAGTGTACTATCTTTATCATAAATAATGAAAGTAATCGTATAGCACCTTTTATTTAATTTTTCATCATAATTATTCACAATTATTAATCCTTTTTATTCTCTAGGTCTTTACGGTGGATTATTTCCATTTGAGCAGGATAACTGCTTATATTAGTAACAAAAGGAAGAAATACAACTCGAACAAGCTTCGCTGGCCTTTATCCTTTATTCTTTGTTAAAAGTATTTTAATCAATCAAATCCTTATCTCCTTAGTCGATGATTTCTGAGTTTTCTACGTGTTTTAATTCTTCAATTGTTGAATAACTCATTAATTCCACAACTATTGTGCGTGTTCTTTGAGTTCTCATTATTTTTGATTCTTTTATTTCTTGCTCAAGGAATTTATTTCCCCAATATGATTATAACCTTTATCATCACCAACGTTATCTACTGACACATTATTATCTAATAAATAACATTACTAATGTTCGGGTTGAAAGTCGAGAAATCTTTTGGAAAATAATCGTATTTGAGACGTTGTTACATACCGATCCTAAAATTTCATTGGACATTGTTAAACTGATTCTAAATGTTCATGTTCATTGACCATACACGCGGCGGGACGGAAATTGCATGTACAGTATTTCAATTTTCATATCTTTATAAAAACGTTTCGGTAAGCTGATTGTTTGAGTATGTACTTGTTTTTCTTAAAGAAAAGCATCACACTTGATAAAGGAGTATAAAAACATAAAATTATTGAATAAATGCAGGGAATTTTTTATCAGATTTCTATTTATGCTATTGATAGTTGTAAGAGTAATGTAAACTATTAAGTATTTCATGTTAAAACCTATGACCGCCATATTGAGGCACCATTAATATTATTTCATTATATTGAATTATTATTTTCAAAAGAAAATATTATGAGGAATTATCAGACTTTGAAACTAACAAATTACATGTAAAAAGCTGATTGTTAACTTTTCAATTGTCTTAAAAGGAATTATTTTAAATAAAACTCTATTATTACGGAGTCTTTCACATTTTAGGATGACCGAAATCTTTTACATTTTCTGGAAGATTTAGACATATTTTTGTAGGGTAGACAAATTCAATTGCATGCACGTTTATGCACGTTTAGCTGACAAAATGGCTTAGTACCCGGTAAAACAAAGCCTATCAAAGCCACCAATCGAAGCTTAATAATTTTTGAAATCAAAGCCATAATCAATTTGCATAGTCGCATGCGCATTTAGCCATAAAATGGCTTAGTACCCGCAACTATCCTTTATATCATTTCACATTTTTTGTCAGAAGAAATGTATACTCGAGTAAATGACACAAAACAATGATCAGATCGATCGACAATATAATATAAATATTATATGGGGCCAAAAATTTTTACTTCACGTGATTTTCACAAAAAAGAGCTTATTAAATATTGTGAAATAATTAATAATTTAATACAAGAATGTCAAAATGTCAAATGTAAACATTTAAACTGGGTGTCATAGCTGAATGGATTCAATATATAATTTTGAAAATATTAAATTCATAAAAAAAGGCGCTTCTTGATTTACTTTATTTATTCTTAGGATTAATAAAGAGATAAATGCATTACTACTAATTTACAAATGGGAACATTTTATTTCTTTAAATAAATAAAATATATACAGTATCTATAAATTCTTTCCTTTAAATAATTTTACCCAAATGAAATTTCTGAAGAAGTAGAACATGAACAAGAGGAAGTGAATGACGACGAACGACTTGAGGAGGAGAGCTACGAAGAGGGATCGGAGAGGAAGAAAAGGGGGAGTGAAATACTAGGGGAGGCGAGCTACGAAGGGGAAAAGTTGGATCTTTTTTTTTTTTACAAAAAGGAGGACAGACAACTAATTCTATAATGCATGGTTCTAACTATATAACATATTTTTAGAATTATTGATAAGTTTTATACTAGAATCAAGTAAACCTGCTAAGATATCGAAATTATGCCTTTTTTTTGTACATTTTTATTTAGTGGTAGAGATGTTTTTATATACTGAATTTCATTAAGAGAGATCATATCGATCTTATAATTTTAATTTGTAATAAAAGTATCGATAAAGTTTTTCAGGAATCAAAAGGAAATAACGTGATGCGAAGGATTATTGGGGATAAACAAAACTTATTTTCACAGACAATTTCATATATAGTATGGATTATTATTATTATCAACTGGAATAATTATTATCATTATTCCGTGAAAGGGATAATTATTATTATTATTCCAGAGAACAAATAATGATAATTTAATTTTTGAGCCGGATCAGACCAGGCTCATAGAATAGTATGAAAGGAGGGACGTTTTGCAACTGGAAGGATTATTATGAATGGGATAATTATTATCATTATTCGATGGGGTAGTTGTAGCGATCGAATAATGATATTTTAGTACGAAAAATTTTATTTAGAAAAGTGAAAATTTGGCAATGAATAAAAATTTAATTTTGTGTGCATTATATGGATTAATGTTTTTTTGTTTTTTTTTTCTTGCGTCTTTCGACTTTCTTCGGTTCTATTTATAATGTAAAAATCTATTATTACAATGCCTGTATGCCATATTTAGTTTTCTTTTAATTTCTAATTTAATGAAATAAACTTGAGAATAAAAACATTATTCCGAATTGCACATAACAGGATATTTCTGTGACTACCACAAAATTTAAAAAATTCTTTATTTGTTCTCTTTAAACGAATTTGTCTCCCGGGTATGGCAATAATTGACCTTGATTAACTCCAATCATTCCATAAATTGAAAGCACAGCCGATATTTCTTGTAAAAAAAAGGATAAATAAAAATAAAGTTTGTAATAATAATTACAATCATTTATTTCTTTCAATTAAATATTGTTGTTTTCATCTTCAAAAAAAAAAAATATTTAATCAGTTAGTTATTTATTACACGAAATTAACATGATAGTATTACTATTTTAATTGGTGCAGGAGTTGTAAACGGAGATCCAATTTGGAATACTTTATACGTTTAAAATTTTATTTGTGCTGGAAGGAAAGAATTAAATAAGTACAAAAAATAAAAGAATTTATTGATTTAGGAAGAACTTATAGATTAAATTAGTAAAAAAAACACGGACCAATTTATTAATCGTATTATTTAAATTATCCAACTCTGGCAATACTATTTTAGTATATTTATCCCGCCTAAAATTCTTTTTTCAATTTGAGCGTTCCATTCTCTCTCATTCAGGGAATATAGCGATTCGATAATTAATCGATCTTTGTGCGATATATAGTGCATAATAATGTTTCGGGAATTTGTTTACCCGTTCTTATTATGGAATATCATTGACAAGATAACATTTGTATTATTATTCAGAAAACAATGAACAAAAAATATAAGGAAATTAATTGATCCCTTAAAATAGTAGACAACCGTTGATATATATATACAAAAGGGTCTTTCTTTCGAAGCTAAATCTCGTTTGTTCAATCGTATTATCTTTGTAAAACATTGAAAATTTTTACTTTAATTGTTTATATTTAGTTTATAAAAGTATAAATTTATTTAAAAATACTAATACTAAAAATGTTAAAAATGTCCATTGTCCCAATTGTAATTTTTGAGTTTCATTTTGAATACCGAATATATTGGTGACTCAGGGTCAACTCAGATAATCTTTTCCTGAATTTATTCCTTTAAGTAAAAGTTCTTTTAATTAAGAAAAATGGACTTTCGTTCTAACTATAAAGATTTCCCATTCGTAAACGGATGTCCCTATTGTGAGGAGAAATTACTCTTCTTTCTTATCTACTTAAGAGAACTACATTAGGTTATCGTACAACATACACATGATGTATACGTTAGCACTATTTAATTCACGCGGTTGCAAAAATAAAAATTTCTTTCTTACAGAAAACCTATTAAGAATAATTTTTTTTATTACATATCGAAAAATTTAAAAGGCAACACAACTTAAAATATTTAAATGGAAATATTTTACAAAGGGAAAAATGGAATAGGGATTGATTTTGTTTTTGACCAAAATTAAGATATTTTAAGAAGATTTAGAGATTATAAAATTAAAAAATCCTTTAGAATTAACAAAATTTTTAGAAATGTGATTTAATATTAAAGATAAGAAAAATTCATTAATAAAGGAAAGATTACTACAAGTGCCGCCCGTTATAATGACATGTCCGGTATATTATAACGAATTATAAAATGGAACAATGTGTCATTATATAATTTTTTTACAATTAAAATATACTATGTAATTTATTATTTTTATAAACGCAATACGCTGATACTACTTTATCATATTGTAAGTTTTTTTGTAATTTTTCAAACTACTCGTTGATTTTGTCATCAATTTCAAATTTTTTATCCTGAACTTTATTAATTTCTCACATGATTCTAAAGCTTCATTAGTCTTAATTCTATTTCACTTTCAATTTCATTATCAATATTATCATCAAGTTCATAGCAAACAGCAGTAACAATTTCTTCTATATCTGGCATTGCATCAACTTCCCAAGTCATCATCACATTGAATGAATTCACTAGCATTTAGTATCTCTCCATCATTATTTCTTGGTATTTATTTGTCTTATTAACTGTTCCAATTTCTCAAAAGCTCCATCATTTATTTCACTACCAATTTTTTGCCAAGAATGAATAATAATAGTATTTTTATTAACATTATTCCATGCTTTTGAAATGGTTAAAAGTTATGATTTTACAATATTAAGTTTGTGACATAAATCATAAGCTTCAATTCGATTTGGCATAATAATTTTTGATAATGACACTAAAAATAAAGTTTAATAATTATTAATTAATATAAAACTTAAAGTAATAATTGTCCAGAGCAAAGCGAAAGACAACGTATGTTTATGCACTTTGAAAAAAACGGTCACATAATGGTTTATCCACTCACGATTATTTGATTGGTTTATTTTTGATCAGATTATCGATCACTATCTTTTTCTGTAAAAAAATAAATGCTATAAAAAAACAAAAAAACAATAAATGCTAAATCAGTAAATGTTATAAAAAAAAACTGCCAAAACAATAACCTCTACTCCTATGACATTAACTTTAACCTTTATTCCTCATTCTTTCTTTCTTACAGCCTTTATAAAATTTGATTCGTTCGAGTCCTTCAAAACTGAAGGGACTAAAGAGATCCTTTAAAGTATGCATCCAAGATACTGTTACAAAAGGAAGACATTCAGAAACTCTTTTGTTCCAAGATCTATTTTAGCTTTTGTGAGTCCTTGATTTTTGTACACAGTGACAGCTCAAGCAAGGTAAATTGGAAGTTGCAATCATGAGCATACACATCAGATTAGTACAATTAAAACAACTTCAATCCTGTAATAG
Source organism: Oehlia diaphana (assembly GCA_003833135.1). Lineage (NCBI taxonomy): Eukaryota > Fungi > Glomeromycota > Glomeromycetes > Glomerales > Glomeraceae > Oehlia > Oehlia diaphana. The sequence goes on along the minus strand of QZLH01000172.1, from coordinate 39,729 downwards.
TTAGTTATTGAAGCTAATAAAAATTATTGTGGAAGGTATGTGGTCCTTAGTCATTAAAATATATTCCAATTGAACTGTTAACTAACTCTAACTACTGTTTACAGATTTGCCGTTAACATGATATGTTAATACGTGTCCTTCTGGCTAACAGTGAATCCTTTTGCTGTATCAGAATCAGCATTTTTTGCCTCCCTGCCACTAGAATGCACAGCAAGAATCTTGGCTATTAGACGATTCAAAGATCTGAGCTTTTTTATATTAACTGGATCAACATCAATCCATTTTAATAGTATAAATATAGCATCTGAGATTCAGTTGCATCATTCTCTGAACTGTTTATCTTCAATTCTCGAGACAAGTATTTTCTAATCTTCTATAGTGGATTCTCCATTGCACATTCTTTAGAAAATATCTAAGGTTACTTGTCTAAACCTCTTCAAAATCCTACAATTAATTTTGTCAAAATTTTACTATAGATTTATTATAATTTTGGCAGAGTTTTTGCAGTTTTAGCATTTATAATAAGTTTTGGCAGTTTCACTTTCTCCAGAGTTTTGCCAGTTTTTAATATAACTTTAATATAGTTTTGGCAGAATTTCGCTTTTCGGCAAAATGCCATCTTATCTAAACTTCTAGGTTTTGGCAAGCAACCTTAAGAATATTTCTAAATTTCTGTCTCCAAATTGCTGCTGAATTGCTTTGACTTATATACTTCCTAAAATTGCTTGTAAGCTGCAAAACTATCATTAGACAATACATCTTTTTGAATACCATTATACATGAAAAGATCAAGTACAAATGGAAGCTGACCAAAGTTTCCAAATAAAATAATCAATCGTCTATCAAAAGGTTTGTTATTATGCTTTAGAAAAGCTTGACGCAATAGAATAGAATAAGCATTTTGTGTCTGATTATACTTTTTTCGTCTATAAAGATATATTTCACCTCTTCTAACCTTTATTATAATCATTTTAATCATCCCCATTTATGTCTAGGTTATTGTTACTATTACATATTGATATAAATAGTGTAGAGTAGACTGTTTTCCCTTTGATATTAAAGGCTACAATTCCTATTAATACAAATACAAGTAGTGGAGTCATAATCACATTACCTGCCATTTTGTGAAGCATATTTCAGATTGCCATGATGAGGTATGATTTTTCTGTTCGTTCTCAATATTCCTATAATTATTCTTAGTAGTTTGATCTGAAAGTTTATAAGCATGTTGTGATAATGCAATTTTATTCTCCATTCAGGCTATTATAATTCATAATACCCAGTTACCCACACAACAATTTTCATTTTCTTTGTTATTCTGTTAATTTTTAGTTGCCTGTTGCAAAAAATTATTAGCATCTGCAAGATCTGAATTAGAGGTAGGCTCCGGTGAAAAACGTCAATCCGGTCATCCGGTCAAATCACGTGATTTTTGCCGATCGTTTCCTTTTTTGGGTCAAATGTTACACAAATTTCCAAAAGCGGCATTT
>QZLH01000172.1:2272-15830 GCA_003833135.1 Oehlia diaphana | reverse complement strand
CATTTGCCGAAACTGCCGAAACCCTGCCGAAACTATAGTAAACATATAGTAAAATCTTGCCGAAATTTATCGCAGGATTTTGGAGAGGTTTTGGCAAGCAACCTTACAGTTGACTTTAATTACCTTATTTTTCATATAATAATAAAATATTTTTCTTTTATAAAATGGCAAATAAGCAATACCATAAAGATATAGCAAACTTTAAAGGGTATATATTAAAATTTTACTAAACTTTAAAAAAATGATCAAAATAATACCACATTTTAAATTCAGATTGTTGATTTGATCATACAATTTCATTAGCCAATAATTATCAATTTAAAATCTAAATAATCAAAATTGAACAGATCTGTTATTATTATATTGATTACTGATACTTAAAAATTAAATATTTATAATTTATCATTAAAATCACTACTACCAGGCATAATACCCCAGGTATTTTGCAAAAATCATGGGTTTGACCCTGTACCTCCAGGTAGAATCCTGAACATTATATACATAACTCAGATCTAAATTCAAAAATTTTAATATAACTTTATACACTTAATTTTATTAAAAGCTTTATACAAAATCATCATATAAGTTTAAATTTTACTACAAATTATACAATTTCAAATCTGAGTTTATATAAAATAAAAATTATTTTATTTATTAATTTTATGTAATTAATTCACTAATGATTATCAATTCAAAAATTCATAATTTAAAAAAAATTTAAAAAAACTTACTTGTCATAATTTAAAAATTAGCACTATTGTGAAAAATATAAATGTTTTCACAAGTATTATACTAATGATTACGCAAATTTAAATCTAGATAGTTTTGACCCTGCTGAACAACTTTTAATTAATAAAGATAGTTAATTTCATTTGATAAAGATGCTGAAATTATGCTCTGAAGTTACTGATCAGGTGATTGAAAAAAATTGAGAGTGCAAAAATTGCTTGTATTCTATAAGCATTATTTCGATTACTATAAAAATTTAGGTATAAGTAGTTCTGACCTCCATGAATAATTTATTCTTAATAAAGGAAGTCAATTTCATTTGACCAAAATGCCGTAATTATGCTTTAAAATTAATATAATTATAAAAATATACGCGTACTCTGTAAGTATTACTCCAATTGCTATAAAAATTTAGATTTGAGTATTTTGGCATTGCTAAATAACTTTCTCTTAATAAAGAAAGTTGATTTTATTTGGCTAAAATGGTAAAATTACACTCCAAAGTTTGACAAAAGTAAAAAAAAAATTTAGGAATAAATGTATTATGAATTATATAAAATACTTTACAGAAACTTTAAATTTTCAAGCAATATTATTTTAATATCATTTCAATATCATTTTGATATCGATTTAATGTTAATGTGATATCAAAATAAAGTATTATCATTTCGATATCATATTGATATTAAATTAATATTGAAATGATATTAAAATGTTAATAGAAATGACATTGAAATAACATATTTAAGTTTAATTTAAAGATATCATTTCAATATCATTTTAATTATCATTTTGATATCATTTCAATATTAATTTAATATCGATATAATATCGAAATGATAATACTTTATTTTGATATTATATCGATGTTATATCGATATTGAAATGATATTGAAATGATACCATTAAAATAAACTTAACGATATTGATTTTATATTGATTAAAAATGGTAAGTTTCTGTAAAGTACCCATATTTTCACAAAATACAGGTAATAAAAACTGAGACAAAAGTATTTAATATGTACTAATTTGTAAATTTACAAAGTTTTTAAAGAAAAATTTTTTATGTACGTATATATAATTTATTTACATAAGTATTATTATATAAAATAAAGATCTCCCTTGATTTAAAGATTATCACTGTTATATAAATACATATCTGACTTACCAAAAAATTACTAACAGGCTATATAAAATCAAACATACAACTTATTGGAAAATTATATAATAAGTTTATACAAAACTGAATTCTAGTGTTATATGTATTATTCAGGATCCTCTCCAGATACTACTAATAAAACTTAAAAATTCTGTTTTTTGCGAATAGCTATCAAACAAAAAATATTTGCATAAATCTGATCACTGGATCACAAGATAAATGGAAAATACCCCTCAGAGTACTATATAATTTTATGAAATTTTTCAAAAGGAGTACTATGCATAGGGTAGTGATGTACATTTTGTGCTTCCAATAGAATAAAATTTGGATGGAAGTTTTCAATTCAAAGGTTTTATTTGTAAATTATACTTTCAAATCTTTCAAAGATGCTTCCAAGAGTGCTTTCAATCTTTCAATGACACATCACTAGCATAAAGGAAGTACTATAGCCTGTGATATATAATATATTACAAATATATTAAATTTAATTATTGACAAGTTTATAGTGAAATTACGTGAAATAAAAATTTTGACTTTGATGGGTTTTTAATATATACTAATATATAGTTATATATATATTTAACTGATAAAATAACTTAAATATAGAAAATAGCATACTGTAAGGTTTAGTTAAGATAATTAATAGCTCAATAAAGTTTATTTGTCAAAGCTTATAAAGTTTAGAAATAATATAGTAAATTGAAATTAAAGTATTAATTAATATAACCACATGTTGCATTTAACTGATAAAAGACTTATATTAAAATCCATCAAAACTTAAAAATATAGTAAATTTGAAATTAAAACCAGAATTAGTTGATATAGTTACATTCAGCATACATATTCAGCTGGTAAAATAGCTTAATAATTAATACTTACAGCTAAATATTAAGAAATAATCTGATAAAGCATATAATAAGTCTACATATAGATGGATTATTTACCCAGTAATACTATAAAAAATTTTTTTTTCTACCTTTATATAAATTTTAACTGGTATTATATATCTCAACTGATATTAAGAAATTAAGCATATAACAAATAATGTGTGACAAATAGGATTTTATACATTGAAAAAAATCTAAATTTCTGAAATATATAGTAAAAATAAAAATAGAAAAAATGTGATGCCATTAACAAATTTTTTAGGTCATATATGATGAAAAAATTTTGTGATGATATTGGTTAAAATTAAGTGTATTTATCCATCTTTAATTAATATTTTAATATCATTATATTTTATTATATAAAGTATTATATAAAATAGAAAGATTGGAAACAAATATTAAAAAAATTTTATTTTGTTTTATTATATTATAATTTGATAAATATCTCCTTTTAAGCCAAAATATAATGAAAATAATGCTTAGAAATTTTGAAAATATCCATTATAATATCACTCTTTATACAATAACTTTTAGATTTTTTTATATAAAAGTTAAAAATATATATGCTTAGTTGCTCATAGTCAGTTTAAATATAAAAAGTTTCTATATTATACAATTATATAAATGAAAATTAACTATATATCATATTTAAAAAATATGAAAAATTCATAAAATTTATTAAAATTGTAAAAAATATTTATTGTGTTTTAAATACTTTATAAATATTCATGATCATTAAGGTTATATATATTTTTATTTTTACTTTATATTTATTATAATATACCTACTTACTAATAATATGCATTAAAAATATTATATAAGTGAAAAATAAGTTTCTGTTAGTAAAATAGGTTTTTTTTGCATTTCTTTTATATTCAATAATTTAAGTTTTGCAAATGTAGATTTTTATTCAACTTACTATTTAATCAAATAATTATCTATCAGATAATTTTCTATATTACAGAATAATTTTGGGTAACAGAAATTATGAAAATCATTTAATAAATTCCTTTAATATAAAGTGAACAAATTCACTAATATGATTTTAACAAAAAAAGATATTTGAAATTATAATAAAATAATATTCAGAAAATGTTTAAATCATCTAGAAATGTACTAAAATATAAAGACTATAAACATTATAAAAGAAGATATTATCTGAATAATATTTCAGACAAATTTGAAATTTCTTTTCATAGAATGATCTCAAAAAATAGTTTGTTATTTATAATTAATTTATTATTATTTTTAAATAATATTTTTAAATTCTGTTATTATTTATTTTAGAAAATACAAAAATTAAAATACAATTTAAAATACTCTTAATTAAATTAATATAAGTTTTAAATGAAAATATTTCTCACTTTTCTTGCAATACTTTTTCAAGTTCATGAAATTCTTTAGATATGCAAATCATTTTCAAAGTCTTTGTTTAAATTCATACTACAAATATTTAATAGGATTAAAGTATAGAGATTGAAAAGGCCAATTTGAAAGAATTTAATTTTTTTCTATACAATTTAATTTTTACTTTTCTTGTGATATAATTTAGAGCAATATTTATAGCATTACTTGTGATATTTTAATCAAATGATTTTAATTGCCAAATCTGATATATACATTATAATATAATAAAATATATCTATTTTAATTTTCAAAATTAGAAGAATTTTTTTTTTTTAAAAAAAAAATGATATTTAATATAATTGATTTAGAAAAATCAAATAGAACTTGACCAGATACCTTAAAAAGATAGTGTATGTATGTAAAAATATACAGATGAGCAGACTTTATGACCCATAATTTTTAATATTTTAGGTATAATCAAATTGTATATCATAAACTCTAAAAAAAAGATGGAGGATTAAATTATAAAAAAAAAAAAATCATATATAATGAACTCTGAAAAAAATGGTTTAAATTATAAAAGGAAAAAATAGGTTTGATTAATAAAAGATATAGTATAAATAATATATTTTAATAAAATTAAGCCTTATTATAAGTTTAATATATAATATTAATAGTTTATACTTTATATTGCTCTTATAACTATTAATAGCATGATAAATAAAAATCTAATATAGTAATAATTCTGATAAGGATATTACCATATATTACAGACTATAGTATTCTAGGTATCTTGCAAAAATCAGAAGTTTAACTCTATATTTTGTGTACTAAACAAAACTTAAAAATTCCATTTTTTGCAAATATCTTATAATTTACCAGTCCAATTAGAGCAATATTTTTTTTATTTTAAAGAGCTGATAAGAGCTATTAAACAAAAAAAAAATGGCTCAAATCTGATTTCTGGATTACAAAATAAATGTAAAATATCCTTCTAAATACAATACAATTTTATAAAATTTTTCAAGAGAGGTACTATATATAGGAGAAGTACTATAGGCCACAATATTTGGTATTTGCCATAAAGTTCATAATATAAGCATCCCAAATATAAGCACTTCCAGATTTTATATTATTTGAAAGTAAGCATTCTTGATCAACATTATGATAATTTTGGCCAATATTACAATATACTAAATATATAAATTTATCCAAATATAAACACCCCTATAATAAAAAAAGTTTGCTTATATTCAGGACTTTACAGGATTATATGATGATTTATTATTGAAGTGATTATATTATTAAACATTAGTACTATAATCTGATAGCTAGCAAGCAATTACTGTAAGAAAAGAATCTTTAAATTTAATAAGCAATAAATAAATAATTTAAACTTTGACAAATTGGTTGTTAATATATTTCATTGGTTTGTAATAAACTAATAAATAATAATGGCTGATGAGCAAAGACTAGTAAATAGGATAACCCATTGTTAATGGTAAAATATATATTTACCATTTCACAAGTTACCTATATTGAAATTCTTTTTATTATAACCTTTTTTGTCATCTTTCACATTATGATAAAAATTCATATAACTTTTGTAAACAGTTGTTAAACTTTAAAGTGAAATTTATCATAACCACATCAATTTATTGTATAAATTTCAATTTATTTTATTAAAATTATATATGTTAGTACAAATTCTCTTTTAAATATTGTTATATTAAAAATCATTGTTACACATGCTGTGCTGATGTAAAGTTGAGTCCGAATTTGTAAAATCATTCCAACATTTTTCATATACCCGTACATCAGTATTCCACTGTTTCGAAATTTTCCATTTTCAACTTCGTCTCATGTTACGTTACCGTATTAAACCCAAATTTGAAATCTAACCTGTTTTTTTGCGATTTATTTTTAGTCGTGAAACTATATTAATTATATTACATAGTTTGACTTTATAACTAATATATTCATTCTGGCGCAGAATTCAGAATTTATGTTGCACATTCATGGTTTTTGTCGTCTTTCACATGATAAAAATTTCGTAAGCGAACTTATCATAACCGCAGCATTAACTTCAAATAATCAATTTATAATGAAATTTTTTCATTTTATAGTACAAATTCTCTAATATTGTCTTAATTATGTTCTTTATTCAATTTTTGGAACCCTAACTATAACCGACCATTTACACATGCTAACGTAACGTTGAGTCCGAATTGGTTAAATTGTACATTCATTTTATACCAATATTCCACTGTTTCGGAATTTTCCATTTTCAACTTCGTCTCATCCGATCCGCTGATCGTGAACATCATTTTAAAGTCGAATAAATCGTATCTGCTTCTTTTTTCCACAATTGTAATAAAGTATAAGAATTTTCTTTATTACAAATGAATGAATGACCTTTGCAATACAATATAGAGCAACCCCTTGTTAGTTCTAGATTTTTACTGACGGGACTCTTTAATTTTAAAGATTGGAGCATTTGTAAATTAATGATTTTAATATCCATTCAAGAAGAATGAATCAATATTGATAATAATAATTGTTATAATGAAAATTTTCATTTAAAAATATTCAATTTTTTGTGAAAAATAAAGGATATTTTTTTTTTATATTTTCTGATAAAAATAAATTTAAATAAAAAGCTTCAAATTTATAGATGTTTCTCGAATTAGTATAATATTAAAATGTTTTATTCTCCATATTCTTATAAAATGGCTGATAGAACAATTTTTAATTATTTGGCTGACAAAAGAAATGAACATTATTTGGTTGACAAAAGAGTGATTGGTGCCATAAATGAAACACTATTTAAAGAAACCAGTGTTGGTTTAACATATATGAATTTAACAAAATAAATTAAAAATGTACAAAGGATTGTTACGAATTTTAACGTATTGTAAATCGGATTCTGCTCCAGCATCTAGAATATATTAATATACTGTAAATTTCTTTTTATTAAAGTCAATTTATATGTTTCGCGGTTAAAAAAGAAATCGCAAAAATGATTGAAATTCAAATTTGGATTGAATGGCACAATTTGAAACAATTGAAACAATTGGAGTTAAATGATTTACAAATTTGGAAACAACGGACGTGTAAACATAATTAGGAACGCGATACGATTTTATAATTAAAATATATTTAATATATTTGAACTTATAAATATATTGTAATTAATAAAATTGACTGTTTATTAAGAACAATATTTAAAATATATTAAATTTTTTGAATATGACAATAGAATTGACGATCGGAAATTCCGAAATGCTAAATCCGATAACGAATGAATTAAACTTCATTCTAAACTAAAAAAGGATTTATAAATGTTTGCTACACAATGCAGTTCTTTAGTGTTTCATAAAATTTTTTTAATCATTTCATTTTGTTAAAATTCTCATCAACTTATTTGTTTTGCTTTTTCAGAAAGTCTTTACTTAATCTATAGAATTCATAGAATAATAAGTGTAATATATAAATATAATATTTTCAACATGGGCTTAAATTGTTTACAAGATTTCACTTGATAACGCGCATAAATTATTTTAATTTTATACACGAATCACACGAATCACATAAATAAATCATTTAATGGATAAATTAAAAAAAATTCATAGAATATTCTAAATGTAACAATTAAAAATTCTATTATATAGAATAATTTATATTGTAATAAAATTAAAGATACTCCCATCAGTCCCATGTATATTGTTAAGATATGTATGATATGTATGATATGTATAATGTATTACATAATATGAAATAAATCACGTACGTATATCAGGTATCTTCGCGCGATAGGAATATCATTATCCAGGTTTATTTATTTGAATGTTTCTAATTGATTATTTTACAATATTTTACAATAGTCGACTAATTTAATTAAATTTCTTAATTTAAAACGTGTAAAAGTTCAATGTGAATAAATTTTTCATACATATTCCGTCGAAAATCTAAAAAGAATAAAAAGAATATCGCATTTTTGAAGATTTGTGAAACATTAATGATTTTGAATATGAATTACCGGTACGTATATCTGATATTTTGACATTTGATTATATTAAACCTAAAAGAACTTTAAACGTTTTTGGATACAGTTTAGGAATCAATTATACCAATTAATATGTAAGTCAATCATACGAGTTCACGTAAATATTGAAGCAAGAAATAAAAATTTTATTTTAATAAATTAAAACCCTAGCTTCGGCTATTTTTACTATATTATGATTTGATTTATACAATATACCTCTATTATATTTCTTTTAAAATTCAAAAAAGAGAAAGTTTACATAATAATATACTGTATATTTTACATTTATGCTGATTAAAGAAAAATTTTAGAAATCTAAGAATGGATACATAATTTATCCTACATTAGAGAATTTTAAAAAATAAATCCAGTTTCCTTCGTTCCATACGGATTTATTTCGATATTCGGATTTAATCCGAATCGAAGGAAACCGGATTTTAAATCTGATCTAACTTCTATCTGGTCATGAAGCCATCGTGGATTTCTAGTCTCGAGCATGGGGATTCTTCATCTTCAACAATACGAGCTAGTTTATACACGGTGTTCTAACAAAATCGAGTCATGTGATATTAATCGTCACCAGTGTCACATCTCGATCATCTTCCACAAATTTCAAGCGATATTTGATTCTACGAAGGCTATTATAGATAGATTATTGTGTCATTTAGAATATTGGCAAAGTCTTTGACATCTTCAAATGAAATTGACTGGTTATGCGGCCCTATCAAATAAAGCCAGTGTTGTTTTCTCACCGAAATAATGGAATTACTTAATTGAAAATTATTTCTATAATAATATAAAAGAGGAGATTTTCTTATATAAAGAAGAGACATGATTTGTGCCAATACTGCAGATTGGTCGATTTGTGCCAATACTGCAAATTGGCCGATGTAGGACGTTTCGCTGGATTTATTGTTGAGTACTTGTTGTTAAAAGTTTTTCTTTCATTTCTTTCATATTTTGTAAAGAAAAAATATCGTACTGAATATTTTAAGGGAGTAAATAGAAAAGCATAAAAAATCGAATAAATGCTAGGAAGAAACCACGAATGGACTTCCATTATATATCTAAAAAATCAAAGCCCCAGACATCAGAAATGCGCATTTTTTAACGGAATTAATTTAACCAAAAGGAATTTGATAAAAGTGGAAAAATTAATTTGAATAAACCATTGGGAATAGTAAACCACTAAATAATACTAACTTAATATTGTCCAAATCAAAAATGCCAACCCAGAATTTGGTGCATCAGCTAACGGGTAGACGGATAAAATTGCTGGCACAAAAATTACATTTAAAGTTTAAAAATTTAACCAAAATCTAACCAAACCTTATTGGAATATAAAAAAATAGTGGTATCATGAAAATTTGAAGTTAAATTTTTTTGAAAAGAGTTCCATGTTCACGTAAAAGCATTTATTTAATAAATAATTGTCGTTGGATGTTGCGACTTGCAATTTTATAACTGTGGATTTATTTAATATTTATATGTGGCAAAGCGCCTGATATAGGAATGATTATGAAAACAATTCATTTTCCGTAAAGCATTTGGATAAAATTTGATAACGGATAACGACACAAAAATGCAGTGTATTCCCATCTTTATTCCCTTTTACAGAATTTATTAGGCTTAAAAAGTCCCGCTTTCGAAGATCCTATTGTTGTTAATCAGCCGGGTTCAGACAACGGATATGTACCCATGAATAAAAGAGCTAGTCTTATAACAGTATACCTAGGCTTCGTTGCATTCAGAACCAGAATGTTTTGCCGTGAATGTAGGACAAGATGAAAAAAAAAATCTTTATTTGAAAATTAAATATTTTGTAATATTTTTTTTTATTTTTTTGTATTGAAAAATATAACATGCAAATTGAAGAATGTTTACGTCGGATATCTGAAAATATATTACTAGTGCAATTATTTTTGCGGAATAATGGATTTTTTTCTTTAATAATAAAGAATAAATAAATGTTATTACTATAACTGGAAACAATACCATTTTTTATTTGTTTACTAGGCCAAGATGAATCATTTGAATCATTATTAAAGTTTCATTGATTAAGGCTTATTGATGTAACAAATAAAATTCTGATGGATTGATTAACCTAGTATAATCTTTGTAATCTTGATTTTATTGATATATAGATAGTAGTATTTATATTTTTTTTTTGATAATAAAGAGCGTTATTGTACAAAATTTTTATATTTATTTTAATTGATTCTTCTACAACAATCTCGCCGTCAGATTATTTCCAAGCCCCGGGATAAGCCATCTTATCAGGCTTATCATTGACGGTTTTAGGAAATAAGGTTACACTCCCGCGCAAAAAGTTTAGGACCACTTCTATTTTTGATTATATTAAATAAAATTTTATTCTTATTTATGAGTTTTTTTTTAAAAAAAAATTTTTTTTATTGGCAATTTCTTCAATTTCTTGAATTATAAAAAAGTCATATTGACATTTATAAATCACGTAATACAAGGTTTTTTTTCTCAATGGTGAATTTGCAACTTTTCAACCAGAGTGATTACAACAAAAATAAATATAAAATTTAAATAGTTAGTTTTAAATAAAATTATATTTCAAATTTCATAAAAATTGAATCAGTAGTTATTGAGAAATTAACTATTTAAAAGATTGACAATTTATATGTAAGATCTAATAAAGTAATGATTTCTATATATATAATTTCCAATAATTAATAGTTGATTTTCTCAATAACTACTGGCTCGATTTTCATGAAATTTGGAATATAACTTAATAATTAGCTAAACTATTACAATTTTGTATTCATTTCACTGTAACTGCTTTAGTTAAAAAGTTAAAAATTCACTATTAAAAGAAAACCTTATATTATATGATTTATAAATGCAAATATGATAATTTTTTATGTTTATTTAAAAATTATAATATAAAGAATTTTTTTAAAAAAAATTTATATAAATAAGAACAAAACTTTATTTAATGCAATCAAAAATAGAGTGGTCCTAACCTTTTTGCATAGGAATGTATTTTTTATAAATACCCTGTATAGTATACTGAATAAAATTCTTTTGTTATTAAGTTTTCTATTTATATTGTAATTAGGGAATTGAGTCAATCAAATTAAAATCAATTATGATTAATTGAGTCAAGTGACTCAACTAATAATTTTGCATATTAAGTACTATAATTGATCATAATATTTAACTAAATATAATTGATTAAAATATTAAATGATATAATTATAATTAGTTAAATAAACATGATTAAATCTTAAAATAGTAACTAGTTTACTTTATAAAAAAAAGGTTTTTTCTTTTATACTTCTCTACTTGTAGTGTTAAACACTTTTAATATTAACATGCCTTTAAAATGTGCAAATAGTTTCACTGAATCTTTATATACATCAAGATGTTTGACTAGTAATATTACAGATGACCATCTTTTTTAGTAGTCATTTTTTCATAATTTACTATAAAGTACTATAATTGATTAATTATTTAATTAATTATTCAATTTTATTTGATCGAGTATATTTAATTGAATTTTAATCAATTATTGCTTATTAGTTGATTTTGGTTGATTTTGCTAAAAATTTTTAACCAATTAATCAAATAATGATTTTTGGCGTTGATTCAATTTCCTAATTATAGTTGTATTTATGCTATACTTTAATATTTAATATTCAGTATATTGAAGCTCAATTATAATAAATTTATAAATGGCCTTTTTATAATCAATCTGAAATAATATGACATTACTACTCTTATTATATTATATATATTTTTTTTATTTATTAATTTAGAGATGTAGTTGCAACATCTTACTAATCACAACCCACAATTTGCAACTGCAACTTTATTTTTTACATAACTGTAATTATGCAATCATTAGAAAATAGTTGAAATGTCAATCTTATTTAACAAGACAAATCTAATGAATTATATTTTATTTTTCTAATTTAATAGAAAAGAAAATATTATAAAATTTGTATTTAATTATTTATAATTCAATGAATTCATATTTATATAAAGATGCATTTAATTGCAATATTCTATATTTCTAACTTTAACTATTAATGAATTAAATATTATTTTTAACAGTAAAATGCAAATAATTTATTATTTATTTTTAAAAATTTAACATATACAAATTTTACAATATTTTCTTTTTTATTATATTTAAAAAAGTGGCTAATTATTATTTATTTAGATAATCTTTTTTTTTGTAAAACGTTAAGCTTTTTATTTATAAATTTAATATATAATATTAAGATTTATAATATAAAACTAATAGTATATACAGTAATTATAGTGATGTTATTTAAAGCTAATAATGTACAAGAAAAGGTAAAAAAAGCAGAAATAAAAGGAATAAAAGGAATAAAAAAGGAATAATAAAGAAATGGGAAATAAAGAGAAATGAAAAAGAACCGCAAAGAGAATAAAAAAATAAAAAAAATATAAAGGGATAAAAAGAAATAAAAAAAAATAAAAAGGAAATGAAAGAGGTGAAAATAAAGGAAAGGGAAATCAAAGAAACAAAATAAAGATCAAAGAATAAAATAAAGATTGAAAAGGAATAAAATAAAGATCAAAGGAGCGAAATATGAATCAGAGGAATGAAATAAAAATTAGAGGAATGAAATAAGATCAAAGAAATGAAAGAAAGATCAAAAGAACGAAAAAAGGCCAAAGGAACGGAAGAAAAATTAAAGGAACGAAAAAATCAAAGATATGAAAAAAAGATCAAAAAAACAAAAAAAAGATCAAAGAAATGAAAAAAAAATTAAAGAAACGAAAAAAAGATCAAAGGAACAAAAAAAGATCAAAGGAACAGAAATAAGGGAAAAGAAGATTAAAGAAATGTAATAAAAATTAAAGGAATGAAAGAAAAGCAAAAGGGATTAAAGAAGTAAAAGAAAAAGTAAAGAGAAAAAAGAAACAAAAGAAAGGAAAAGGGAATGAAAGAAAAATAAAGAAATAGGAAGGGAAATAAGGAATAATGATGTGAAAATATCAAAACCCAAATTAAAATAAATGAATCAAACCCAAATGTAAAGAAAAATTCAACCAAAAAAAAGTATAAGAACCTGAAATGAAAACTAAAGGAAACCCAAGAGGAAATCCAACTGAAAAAGAAAAGTAACCAAAAGGAAAAAAAAAGAAACTAAGAATAAATCTAAGCAAAAAAAGAGAACATTTATTAATTACTATTTGCACAAAAAGAAAAAATAGGTTCCATGATCACCCTTGCATTGACTACAGGGCTCTTGGCTAAGAAAACATATTTCACATATGTTTACCTGTATAGCATAATAGATCATTTGACAGTGCACGCGTGGGGTATTTTAATAATATGACGAGCAGTTTATAAATTAATAATATTATTTTAATTAGGTAGTTTAG